>JASDQU010101277.1:37357-60484 GCA_032191745.1 Picea mariana | reverse complement strand
ATCCATAAACCAAATACCATAAACCCTTACATCAAACCATGTGCCACAACCTCACTGTTATGTAGCCTCAAGATAAACCAACAACTTCAGCAACACATCACAACCAAAAGACCAATACCCATATGCCAAATACGAACAATAAAATACCAATTGTATCCCTCAACAAATCTGATATATGCAGCAACACTGAACATCCAATACCATCTCAAGAGATAAACCCTATATCAAAAAACATACTTCAAACAAGATGTGCCATATCTCTCATAAATATACCCCAACCATGTTGCCGCGATTTTTCTACTGCACTTTTTTTGCCTCGATTTTTCTACCACACTTTTTCTGCTGCGAATTTTTTTCTGCACTTATTCTGCCGCGATTTTTCTGCTGCACTTTTTCTACCGCGATTTTTTTTCCATGATTTTTCTGTTGAACTTTTTCTGCCGCACTTTTTTTTCCGCGATGTTTCTGTTGTGATTTTTCTATCTCACTTTTTCTGCCACACTTTTCTCTATCAATAATACTTGCCCAAATAACCTTTCACAAATATATATATTCAATGATATTCAAGTGTGATTTGACTGAGAGAGCCTTGCCTCTTATTTATACTTTCATGTAGCTTCCTCAAGGGTTTACCTTTTAACCATCTTAACCCACTTTCCTTATTTTAGGATTAACCCACTTCTAATTTCTCCATTAATTTTATTATTTCAATAATTTATTTTGTATTCACTTTGACTTATAGTATACTCATCATTTCACTTTATTATTTACCTTCTAAAATCTCTTAAACCACTTTGACTACTTTGACCTTTTGGGACTTCTAGATGACTCATGAGGGTTCTCCAACTTTACATGGCCATAACTCTCTCACCGTGAGGAGTTTATGTGATGTTACACATACCACTGGAAATGACATGACATGTACTATCCATATAGAATAGTCTTTCCTACAAATATATCAAAACTCATACCATTTTCCATCAAACAAACTTGGGTCCATTACCCGAACCTGGGTTCTCCAACTTCTCATGGCCATAACTTTCTAACTGTGAGGAGTTTTGTGACGTTCCACATACCACCGGAAATGGAATGACATGTAATGTCCATATATAATAGTCTTACCTTCAAATATACTAAACTCATACAATTATACATGAAACAACCTTGGGTCCATTACCCAAAACTTTGTGCTATCAGAATTCTCTACTGAACTTTCTCCAAGGGTTGACATCAATATACAATATCACTCTCCAATGGTTGACATCAATGACAAACAACAATCCATACCAACTATCCACCAACCTAAGCCAACTATCTGACAATCTCCCCCTTTGGCATTGATGGAAACACCAACATTGATGGCAACACTTAGTCATGATAACATTCATGCTTATACTCCTCACCAATTTTTCTATCTCTCCCCCTTTGACATCAATGGAAAAGGGTATCTTCATTTGGGGATTCTCCCCTTGAATGAACTCTCCTTGGGGCTGATCCCCCAACCAGAACTATCCTCTTTATGGTGCTTCCTCATGTAAATCTAAGACATATAAGATAAGCATTCAAAAGCATTCATTTTGGAGTAGAAATTACTCCGAGTCTTTGGCGAAGATACTCAAAGGATTTCTATGGAAGAGGTTTTGTAAATATGCCTGCCACTTGTTCTTTTGTGCCCACATATTCAACTCTGATGTTCTTCTCTGCAACATGTTCCCATAGAAAGTGATACTTGATTGGAATGTGCTTCATTTTGAAGTGCATCATAGGGTTCTTTGAGATACTGATGGCACTTGTATAATCACAATATATTGGAATGGGATCATCATACTCAACCTGTATATTTGTCAGAGTTTGTTTCATCCATAGAACCTATGTACAACATGTTGCTGCTACAATATACTCTTCCTTGGCTGTAGATAAGGATACTGATGATTGTTTCTTTCTTAAACATGATACTAAACACTCACCCAAGTAGAACTCTGCTCCACTGGTGCTTCGTCGATCATCAATGCAACCTGCCCAATCTACATCTGTGTAGGCAATAAGTGATAGATCCTTTACTTTTGGATACCATAATCCAAACTCTTATGTTCCTTTGAGATATCTGGAAATCCTTTTCACTGCTAATACATGTGATTCCTTTGGTGTTGCTTGAAATCGTGCTACCTGTCCAACTACCTCAATTACATATGGTCTGGATGTTGTCACATATAGTAAGCTATCAATCATTGACCTGTATTGCCTTTGGTATGTAGACTTTGAATCATCATCTTTGATCAACTTGCAACTGGTTTTCATAGGAGTGGTAACTAGTTTTCAATCTTCCATTCCGAACCTCTTTAGCATTTGTCTGATATACTTAGTTTGAGAAATAAAAATTCCTTGGTTGCTTTGACATATCTGAAGACCCAGAAAGAAGGATAGTTCTCCAAGTAATGACATTTCAAATTCATTTTGCATATCCTTCATGCATAGTTTTTTGCATTCGTTTCCTTTCCATAGTTCGTAGGGAGTTTTCTCATTGTTGTTTTGAGCATTACTCTGTTTTGAATGTGATCTGTTGTATGCACTGCATGTGTCCAAAAAATATCTTTCAATTTAGAATCCATTATCATTGTTCGAGCCATTTCCTGTGTAATTATCATCCATTATGATAATGTTCCTTTGTGTTCGAACCACTCTCTAAACCAAACTATGAATCCATGCTCTCATCCACTGTCATATATCTATCAAAACCTGCTAAGTATTATTACGAATCCATCTCTGTCCATACTGGCCAAGACTCTACTTGCATAATTGTCCATAATGATGACCCATTTATCACTATACTATCATGTATTCTTGATTAATCTATCAAACGGTACTTCTACTAATTGACTTATCTGGATCTGTCTTCTCCAACTCTGCAGGATTCTCAAAGGATGGTTCTTTGTTCTATCACAACTATCACATAGAATCCCCCTATCTAATATTCATATTACCTAGGAGTCTCTAAGCTGAATGGCTTAGAACAATTCCTCCTCTGATGTGTATTCATCATCATATTCATTGGTAGATTTATCATCATCTTCATTGGTAGATTCATAATCATATTCATTGGTATATTCATCATCTCTCTAAGATTTGACTTATTTCTTTCTGTTAGTGGATTCATCTTTCACTACCATGCCTAAAAGTACAATCTCTTGAACCTGTTCCTTATTTACCTATCGTTCTTTTCTTTCAATTATTTTCCAAACCTTTATGAATCTGACATGTTTCTTTTTCTCTGTAGAATTTTATTCATCTCATTTTATTGCCAATCTTTCGATCTCTGGGACATGGTCTTTGTTCACCTGTTTTTCATGTTTTCTTATACACACTTTCTTACATATGATATCAATGTTCTGTTTTATGGAAGTATCGATCACGCTTCTACAATCACTAGCTATGTGTCCATAATTATGACATTTGTAACATTCAATGTTACGTGGGGCCACATAGGCATTTCTTGATTGAAGATTTCTTTTATAATCTCTGCAATTTGCGACCTTCTATCCAAAGTTAGTACAATTAAAAAATTGACCATAAAATAAATTTGCATACCTGGGAGTGAATGATTTTCTTTGTGGCGTAGTCCTTCTGAATTTTTTCCTTGAGTGATCATGATCATGATTGAAGCTACTTTGTGGCTTGAACATGGATGTTCTTCTTGAATATGTATCTTCAATAGTTTTCTTAGATTCTAGTTGACCATGATTCCTTCCTTTGAGTACTTCTTCATAACTCTTTCTATTTTCTTCATTCTTTTTTTCTAGCAACCTAGAGTGCTTCTCTTCATTCTCTATAACTAACGTGGATGTTTCTGTGTCTTCAACATTTTTGTTGAACTTGACGATTTTACTTCTCAATGTCACAACTTCTTCTTCAAGCTTCTCAACCTCTTCTTCTTTCTTCATTATATGAGACTTCATACCTTCTTCTATTCTTTTCGCTTCTTCAAGCTGAATTTTTAATGTGATTATTTCTTCTTCAAGTCCTTTTTCTTCTTGACCAAACTTTGCCTCAAGATGGTTTAGATCGTTAGTTCTTTCCTTACGATGATCATTCAATATATTCTCTCTCATTTCTGCTTCTTTCTTCTGTACTTCTATGTTGGCTTCCAAATACTTCTTTTGATACTCAAGATTTTCTTTGATCTTTTTGTCTTCTTCTAGCTGAGTTCTTAAGTTCATGATGATCTGTTGGGATTCTTCAAAAATGTGAACACTTTCCGTGTGTTTCATCAATTATTTCTTGAGTGACTTGTTTTCTTCTCTTAGTTCATCTAAATCACAAATCAATTCTTCTTCATAATTGACTTCCTTTTCAATCAGTTTTTTTGTCTCATTTCCTTCATGGCATTCTATTTCAATATGTCCATGTTTTTCACAATTAAAGAAAAACAACATACCTCTAGTGATTATGTACTCTTCATATTCTGAATATGTTTGACGTGGTGAACATAATTCTTCTTGATCTGTAATTGCATCTTCTTTGGCATTTTCTGAATCTAGGATGGGTGAAGAATATATGTCATGTGACTTGTCCCAAAGTTCTTTGGCTGATGAACATTTACCAACCTTTTCTCTTACTGGATTAGGTAATCCTTCCCATATGAAATCCATTGCTATTTTGTTATTCTTCTTCAATTCTTTCTTGGCTGCAGTCTTTTCCCTGTTTGAAATATCATATCCTGTAACAACTGGTAGCCAAATATAATATCCCTATGCCTGTAAAAATACTTTCATCCTTCTGCTCCACATCTCATACTTAAAACCATTATGACCATTAAACATTGGTACTCCTTTCTCAAAATAATCCATGATCTCCTTCTAGTGGTTAAACTGTTTCCTGAAGGAACCGACTCTGATACCAATTGTTGGATTACTGAGAGGTGGGTGAATCAGTAATAGAGCAATTTAATCCATTTTCACCATAAAATGCAAGTGTTATAGTAATGTAGCATTATCATCCAATAGTTGAAGAGTAAATAAACACTGAACAAATGAGAAACCACACACATACACAATAAACCAGTGTTTTATGTGGAAACCCAAAGTGGGATAAAACCACAGAATGATTTTTCTTATATGTATTTAACAATTACATTCATTGGAAGCACCAAGTTCCTTTTTTCCAGCTGCAATTGGAAGGAGGCTCCAACTCCTTAGTTTCTCAGGCTACAACATGATGGAATCTCCAACTCCCCAATTCTCTGGCTACAACCAAAAGGATGCTACAACCCCCTATGTTCTCTGACTACAACCGGAAGGTGGCTACAAAAACTTGTCCTTGCCCCATCCAACTGCCTTGACGTATAAGTAGAATGATGGAACCACTGTTACACTATCACTGTGAGATATACTGCTATAAACCTGTACCAATCAACATGCACCAAACAACTTGTACCAATAAACTGAACTATGCATCAACCATGCATCAACCTGTACCTCAACCTATAATCAACATGTACCATAAAAGTGCACCAACCATGGATCAATGTGTACCAAACAACCTGTAATCATCCTATACCATAAACAAGTGCATCAACCATGCACCAACCTGCACCTCAACCTATACCATCAATGAGTGCATCAACCATGCACCAAATATGTACCAATCATGCTTCAAATACACATAAACTATGACTCATCAACATGTACAACATCATCAACTATACACCTCATGTATATGCCAACTCATCAACTACTTGTCTCAACCATGTACTCAAGTATGTAACAATCATGCATCAACTGCACACCTCATGTATGCGAGAAATATTCAACTACTTGTCTCAACCATGTACCCAACATGTACCTCAACCATATACCAAAGACATACACCAATATAACCATCAAAAGTTATCTAACAATTCATCACTCTATCCATAAAACAAATACCATAAACCCTTACATCAAATCATGTGCCACAACCTCACTGTTATGTAGCCTCAAACTAAACCAACAACTTCAGCAACACATCACAACCAAAAGACCAATACCCATATGCCAAATACCAACAACAAAATACCAACTGTATCCTCAACAAATCTGATATATGAAACAATATTGAATATCCAATACCATCTCAAGAGCTAAAACCTAGCTCACAAAACATACCTTCAACAAGATGTGCCATATCTCTCATAAATATACCCCAACCAAGTTGTTGTCACGATTTTTCTTCCGCACTTTTTCTACCGCGATTTTTCTGCTGCACTTTGTCTGCCGCAATTTTTCTGTCGCGATTTTTCTGTCGCACTTTTTCTGCTGTGATTTTTCTGTCGCATTTTTTCTGCTGCGATGTTTTTGCCATGATTTTTTTTCGCACTTTTTCTGCCGCACTTTTTTTTCCTCAGTTTTCCTTCCGCACTTTTTCTGCCGTAGTTTTTCTGTCTCACTTTTTCTACCGCACTTTTCCTGCTGCAATTTTTTCTATTGCACTTTTCTCTATCAATAATAATTTCCCAAATAACCTTTCAAAAAAATAGATATTCAATGATATTCAAGTGTGATTTGAATTAGAGAGCCTTGCCTCTTATTTATAATTTCATGTAGCTTCCTCAAGGGGTTACCTTTTAACCATCTTAACCCACTTTCCTTATTTAGGGTTAACCCACTTCTAATTTCTCCATTAACTTTATTATTTCAATAATTTATTTTATATTCACTTTGAATTATAGTACACTCATCATTTTACTTTATTATTTACCTTCTAAAATCTCTTAAACCACTTTGACTACTTTGACCTTTTGGGACTTCTAGATGACTCATGAGGGTTCTCCAACTTCACATGGCCATAGCTCTCTAATCGTGAGGAGTCATGTGATGTTCCACATACCAATGGAAATGGCATGACATGTAATATACATATAGAATATTATTTCCTACAAATATTTCAAAACTCATATCATTATCCATAAAACAAACTTGGGTCCATTACCCAAACCTGGGTTCTCCAACTTCTCATGGCCATAACTCTCTAACCGTGAGGATTTATGTGACGTTCCACATACCACCAGAAATTGAATGAAATGTAATATCGATATATAATAGACCTTAAAATATACTAAACTCATATCATTATACATGAAACAACCTTGGTTCCATTACCCAAACCTTTGTGCTACCAGAATTCTCTACCGTACTTTCTCCAAGGGTTGACATCAATATACAATATCACTCTCCATTGGTTGAAATCAATCTACAATATCACTCGCCAATGGTTGACATCAATGACAACCAACAATCCATACAAACTATCCATCAAACTAAGCCAATTGTCTGACAATCTCCCCCTTTGGCATTGATGGCAACACCAACATTGATGGCAACACTTATTCATGATAACATTCATGCTTATACTCCTCACCAATGTTTCTATCTCTCCCCCCTTTGACATCAATGGAAAAGGGTATCTCCCTTTGGGGATTCTCCCCCTGACTGAACTCTCCTTGGGGCTGATCTCCCAACCTGAACTGTCCTCTTTATGGTGCTTCCTCATGTAAATCTAAGACATATAAGATAAGCATTGAAAATAATTCATTTTGGAGTAGAAATTACTCCAAGTCTCTGGCAAAGATACTCAAAGGATTCCCATGGAAGAGGTTTTGTAAAGATGCTTGCCACTTGTTCTTTTGTTCCCACATATTCAACTTTGACGTTCTTCTCTACATCCTGTTCTTGTAGAAAGTGATACTTGATTGGAATGTGATTTGTTTTGGAGTGCATCATCGAGTTCTTTGAAATACTCATGACACTTGTATTATCACAATAGATTGGAATGGGATCATCATATCAACCTGTATATCTGTCAGATTTTGTTTCATCCATAGAACCCGTGTACAACATGTTGCTGCTGCAATATACTCTGTCTCAGCTATAGATAAGGATACTGATGATTGTTTCTTGCTTAACAATGATACTAAACACTCACCCAAGTAGAACACAACTCCACTGGTGCTTCATTGATCATCAATGCAACCTGCCCAATCTGCATCTATGTAGGCAATATGTGATAGATCCTTTCCTTTTGGATGCCATAATCCAAACTCTTATGTTCCTTTGAGATATTTGAAAATACTTTTCACTGCTAATACATGTGATTCCTTTGGTGTTGCTTGAAATCGTGCTACCTATCCAACTTCCTCCATTACATATGGTTTGGATGTTGTCACATATAGTAATATATCGATCATTGACCTGTATTGCCTCTGGTCTGTAGACTTTGAATCATCATCTTTGCTAAACTTGCAACTGGTTTGCATAGGAGTGTTAACTAGTTTGTAATCTTCCATTTCGAACCTCTTTAGCATTTCTCTGATATACTTAGTTTGGGAAATAAAAATTCCTTGGTTTCTTTGACATATCTAGAGACCCAGAAAGAAGGATAGTTCTTCAAGTAATGACATTTTAAATTCATTCTGCATATCCTTGATGTAGAGGTTGTTTTCTGCGCTTCCTTTCCATAGTTCGTAGGGAGTTTTCTCATTGTTGTTTCTGATCATTACTCTATTTTGAATGTGAACTGTTGTATGCACTGCATGTGTCCAAGAAATATCTGTCAAATACTTCATGACAGATATATTATGACCCACTGTCATATATATGTCCAAACCTGCTAAGTATTCTTAGTATGGATTCGTAATAATACTTAGCAGGTTTGGACATATATATGACCCTTTTATCACTATACTATCATGAAGTATTGATTAATCTATCAAATTGTACTTCTGCTAACTGACTGCTCTGGATTTGTCTTCTCAAACTCTGCAAGTTTCTCAAAGGTTGGTTCTTTGGTCTGTTACAACTATCTCATAGACTCCCCCTGTCTAATATTCATATTACCTGGGAGTCTCTAAGACAAATGACTCAGAACAATTCCTACTCTGATGTGGATTCATCATCATTTTCATTGGTAGATTCATCATCTCTCTGAGCTTTGACTTTTTTCTTTCTGTCGGTGGATTCATCTTTCACTACAATGCCTGAAAGTACAATCTCTTGAACCTGTTCCTTATTTACTTGTCCTTCTTTTCTTTCAGTTATTTTCCAAACTTTTCTGTATCTGACATCTTTCTTTTTCTCTGTAGAATTTTCTTAATCTCGTTTTATTTCCAATATTGCGATCTCTGGGACATGGTCTTTGTTCTCCTGTTCTTCGTGTTTTTTTATCCACACTTTCTTACATCTGATATCAATGTTTTCTTTCATGGAAGTATCGATCAGGGTTCTACAATCACTAGCTATGTGTCCATAACTGTGACATTTGTCACATTCAATGTTACGTGGGGCCACATAGACATTTCTTGATTGAACATTTCTTTTATAATCCCTACAATTTGCAACCTTATGTCCAAAGTTAGTACAATAAAAACAATGACCATAAAATATATTTGCATGCCTGGGAGTGACTGATCTTCTTTGTGGTGTAGTGCTTCTGAATTTTTGCCTTGACTGATCATGATCATGATTGAAGCTTCTTTGTGGCTTGAACATGGATGGTCTTCTTGAATATGTATCTTCAATAGTTTTCTTATATTTTGGTTGACCATGATTCCTTCCTTTGAGTACTTCTGCACAACTCTTTATATTTTCTTCATTCTTCTTTTCTAGCAACCTAGAGTGCTTCTCTTCATTCTCTATAATTGAAGTGGATGTTTCCGTCTCTTCAACGTTCTTGTTGAGCTTGGCGATTTTACTTCTCAATGTGATAACTTCTTCTTCAAGCTTCTCAACCTATTCTTCTTTCTTCATTATATGATACTTCATGACTTAGTCTATTCTTTTCGTTTCTTCAAGATGAATTTTTAATGTGATTATTTCTTCTTCAAGTCCTTTCTCTTCTTGACCAAAATCTGCCTCAAGCTGGTTTAGATCGCTAGTTATTTCCTTAAGATGATCTGTCAATATCTTCTTTCTTATTTCTGCTTCTTCCTTCTATGCTTCTATGTTGGCTTCCAAATACTGCTTTTGATATTCAATATTTTCTTCGATCTTTCTGGCTTCTTCTAACTGAGTTCTTAAGTTCTCGATGACATGCTGGGATTCTTAAAAAATGTGAATACTTTCCTTTTGTTTCATCAATTATTTCTTGAGTGACTTGTTTTCTTCTTTTAGTTCATCTAAAACACAAATCAATTATGCTCCATAATTGGCTTCCTTTTCAATTAGTTTTTCTGTCTCATTTCCTTCATGGCATTCTATTTCAATATGTCCACATTTTTTACAATTAAAACAAAACAACATACCTCTGGTGATTATGTACTCTTCATCTTCTGAATCTGTTTGACATGACGAACACAATTCTTCTTGATCTGTATCTGCATCTTCTTTGGCATTTTATGAATCTGGGATCGGTGAAGAATATATGTCATGTAACTTATCCCAAAGTTCTTTGGATGATGAAAATTTACCAACCTTTTCTCTTAATGAATTAGGTAATTCTTCCCAGATGAAATCCATTGCTATTTTTTTATTCTTCTTCAATTCCTTCTTGGCTATAGTCTTTTCCCTTTTTGAACTATCATATCCTGTAACAATTGATAGCGAAATATAATGTCCCTGTGCCTGTAAAAATACTTTCATCCTTCTACTCCACATCTCATACTTAAAACCATTCTGACCATTAAACATTGGTACTCCATTGTCAGAATAATCCATGATATCCTTCCATTGGTTAAACTATTTCCTGAAGGAACCAACTCTGATACCAATTGTTGGATTACTGAGAGGGGGGGTGAATCAATAATACAACATTTTAATCCCTTTTCACCATAAAATGCAAGTGTTATATCAATGTAGCATTGTCATCCAATAGTTGAAGAGTAAATAAACAATGAACAAATGAGCAATCACACACATACACAATACACCAGTATTTTATGTGGAAACCCAAAGTCAGAGAAAACCACATAATGTTTTTTCTTATATGTCTTTAAGAATTACATTAATTGGAAGCACCAACTACCTTTGTTTTCTAGCTGCAACTGGAAGGAGGCTCCAACCCCCTAGTTTCTCAGGCTACAACCTGAGGGAAGCTCCAACTCCCGAATTCTCTGGCTACAACCCCCTATGTTCTCCTGCTACAACCGAAAAGTGGCTACAACCACCTTTCCTTGTCCCATCCAACCGCCTTGAAGTATAAGTAGAATGATGGAACCACTGTCACACTCTCACTGTGATATATACTGCTGTAAACCTGTACCAATCAACCTGCATCAAACAACCTGTACCAATAACTTGAAATATGCATCAACCATGCATCAACCTATACTTCAACCTGTAATCAACATGTACCATACAAGTGCATCGACCATGTATCAATGTGTACCAAACAACCTATAATCATCTTGTACCATAAACAAATGCATCAACCATGCACCAACTTGTACCTCAACCTGTACCATCAACGAGTGCATCAACCATGCACCAAATATGTACTAATAATGAATCATATACACATAAAATATGATTCATCAAGATGTACCAACATCATCAACTATACACCTCATGTATGTGCCAACTCATCAACTACTTGTCTCAAACATGTACCCAAGTATGTACCAATCATGCATCAACTTCACACCTCATATATGTGCCAATTCATAAACTACTTGTCTCAACCATGTACCCAACATGTACCTCAACCATATACCAAAGAAACACACCAATATAACCATCAAAAGTCATCTAACAATTCATCACTCTATCCATAAACTAAATACCATAAACCTTTACATCAAACCATGTGCCACAACCTCACTATTATGTAGACTCAAGCTAAACCAACAACTTCAACAACACATCACAACCAAAATACCAATACCCATATGCCAAATACCAACAAAAAAATACCAACTGTATCCCTCAACAAATCTGATATATGCAACAATACTAAACATCCAATACCATCTCAAGAGCTAAACCCTATCTCATAAAACATACCTCAAATGAGATGTGCCATATCTCTCATAAATAGAGCCCAACCATGTTGCTGCCACAACTTTTCTGCCACACTTTTTCTGTCACACTTTTTCTACCACAATTTTTTTCTGCACTTTTTCTTCCACGATGTTTCTGCCGCAATTTTTCTATCGCACTTTTTCTACCGCACTTTTCCTGTCGCACTTTTTCTGCCGCACTTTTCTCTATCGATAATACTTTCCCAAATAACCTTTCACAAAAATAGATATTCAATGATATTCATGTGTGATTTGAATGAAATATCCTTGCCTCTTATTTATACTTTCATGTAGCTTCCTCAAGGGGTTACCTTTTAACCATCTTAACCCACTTTCCTTATTTTAGGGTTAACCCACTTCTAATTTCTCCATTAACTTTATTATTTAAATATTTTCTTTTGTATTCACTTTGACTTATAGTACACTCATCACTTCACTTTATTATTTACCTTCTAAAATAACTTAAACCACTTTGACTACGTTGACCTTTTGGGACTTCTAGATGACTCATGAGGGTTCTCCAACTTCACATGGCCATGACTCTCTAACCGTGAGGAGTTATGTGATGTTCCACATACCACTAGAAATGACATGACATGTACTATCCATATAGAATTGTATTTCCTTCAAATATATAAGAACTCATACCATTATCCATCAAACAAACTTGGGTCCATTACCCAAAACTAGATTCTCCAACTTCTCATGGCCATGACTCTCTAACCGTGAGGAGTTATTTGACATTCTACATACCACCAGCAATGGAATGACATGTACTATCCATCTAGAATAGTCTTACCCTCAAATATAATAAACTCATACCATTATACATGAAACAACCTTGGGTCCATTACCCAAACCTTTGTGCAACCAGAATTCGCTACCATACTTTCTCCAAGGGTTGAGATCAATCACTAAGGGTTGGCATCAATCTACAATATCACTCTCCAATGGTTGACATCAATGACAACCAGAAATCCATACCAAATTTATATCAACCTAATCCAATTTTCTGACAAGTAAATCACCCCAAAACTTAGATAACTAAATTTGGAGCTATGTAGAAGCATGGACGTGCATTTCCATTAGGTCACTTTCTACTGTTTTGGTCTCTCAATTTACAAGGTAGAATTTACCCCTTTTACAGAACATCCACTTTTATGTTTGAAAATGAAAATATGAATATGTAGATAGGTGTAAAATTATATAAGTCACCCTCTAAAACTTGAATCACTCAAATTGTAGGTGTGTTAAGGCTTTGGCATGGATGTTTCATCATGCTCCAATTTCATGCATTTTTAAGCATTTTTCCCTTTATGTTTTTTTTTTTTTCATTTATAGGAAATTTTTTAACCGTTATGGAGAGCAGAGGGTGTTTGGTTTGAAAATGCACAAGTAAATGTATGAATATATGTAAAATGATAAAATACAAAATCCACAAATTTTGTCACTCAATTTGGAGGTCATATGAGTTCTAGGCATGCATTTTATAGTAATCTAGTTTTACCCTCCATTTTACAAAAGTTTTAGAATTTGGGTTCCATCCATAAGTCATTTTTCATTTGACAATGAAATATATATGATATAAATAGATTTATAATGTTATTAAACTCACCCCAAAACTTAGATAGTTAAATTTGCAGCTATTTAGAAGTAAGGGAATGCATTTCTATTAGGGTACTTTCCACTGTTTTGGTCTCTCAATTTACATGGTAGATTTTGCCTCTTTTGCACAACAACCACTTTTATGTTCGAAAACAAAAAAATAAATATGTATATAGGTGTAAAATTATATAAGAAACCCTTAGAAACTTGAATCACTCGAATTACAAGGTTTATTTATTTAATCATTATTCATTCGTATAAACTTTTATTCTTTGATGATTTTTGCAGGTCTTTGCAATTGAAATGCAACTAACAAATAGCCTATGTGTGATGTGGTTGTACAAGATCCCACCTCATAGAGCCATGGAATTAGGTACTTAGTGCTCTTTTGGCCATTTTAATTAGTGTGTGTGCACAATTGCAAAAGATTCATGTATGTTTAAACCCTTTAATAAATTATGGGCATAAACCACCCTAGTATGCATTATTTAGGTTGGTTTACAACAAATCCACATTCTTGTAACTTGCAACTTGTAAATTAACAACACCATACATGGATTTTTCTTCCTAGGGCATGTATTTTTCATAATGCCCTAGTTTCATGCATTTTATGCAATTTTCCCGATATGCATTTTTTTTGCATTTACAAGGAAATTTTTAACCTTTATGCAAAGTGGAGGGTGTTCGTTTTGAAAATGCACAATTAAAGGTATGCATAGATGTAAAATTATAAAATACAAAATCCACAAATTTAATCACTCAATTTTGAGGTCATATGAGTCCCATGCGTGCATTTGATAGTAACACAATTTTACCCTCCATTTAAAAAAAACCTTCAATTTCAGTTCTCAGTGGATGTCATTTTTCATTTGAAAATGCACTCAAAAAGATATAAATAGATTTAGAATGTTATGAAATTCACCCAAAAACTTAGATCACTAAATTTGGAGCTATACAAAAGCATGTGAGTTCTTTTCCATTATGGAACTTTCTACTATATTTGGTCTTTATATTTACAAGGTTTATTTATTTAGTCATTATTCAATCCTATAAAATTTTATTCTCTGATGATTTCTGTAGGTCTTCAAAATGGAAGTGAAACTAACAACTAGCCTATATGTGATGTGGATATACAAGCTCCTACCTCATTGAGCTCATGGATGCATGAAATTAATACTCATTTTTTCATTTTAGTTAGTGTGTGTGCACAATTGATCTAGGTGTATATCGGTGGCCACCCACCTATTCCAACTGGCTCAAAACAATTTCCTGACAACCTACTATTTTTAGCAGTTTTTTTATTTCCTAAACTTCCAGGGCCAAGCAGTGTTGGAGTTCACCAATACCTTCCATACCTTGCGCACTAAGATGGGTATCAAAGAATCTAAGCGACATTTGGTTCTGAAATATCGTGGGGCTCTACATAGATGCATCCAAACTGAAATGGATTTTCTGGACATCTCATCATCGGGTGTTGCTTATCGATATGTTATTAAAATCGAGTATACATTTAAGCACGAGAACAAATGAGAGTTCAGGTCTGCAAATCCGCAACAAATAAAGTATGGTAAATATGGCCCTAACAACCAGCCTTCAGAAAACCCATCCAAGCCACAGGAAAAGACGGGTAACAAAAAGACAGAGAAGGACACTGGGAAGTGGTGCAATTTCCACAAAATCCCCTGGCACAACACCGATGAATGTTTCTCAAAACAATCATTGGTGTTTGAGATCAAAGACAAGGAGCTGAACCTTGATTCAAAATCTGATTCAGAAAATACTGATAGAAGGCAAATCATCGATGTAGACCCTACTGCTATTGTCGCGACCACAACAATTCAACCAGAAGAACCAACAGATCCTAAAGAGGGGGAGTGCCTTTTTCATTCACAGATGTGGGTGAAGGGGACCCCTCTTCATTTTATTGTTGATATCAGAAGCCAGAAGAACCTCATCTCAAGAGAGGTCGTCAAATAGTTGGGATTGTCGACAACACCACACTCGTAGCCATACAACATCGGGTGGATTTTCCAGGAACACGATCTTCGTGTCAACCAGCAGTGTCGACTGTCATATGACATCCATCCCTTCAAGGATGAGGTATTATTTTATTTTCCCCCACTGGATGTCTGTGATGTTCTTTTGTGCCAGGCATATATGTGGAAGCACCATGTTATTTATGAGTCTCAACCTCGTAGTGTCATTGTTACTCTAGGGGGTCATATCTATAGGATACGAGAGGTATTTCCAACTACTGTCCCACCTAAATAGTGCCTCAAGGTAGTATCTCATACTACAAAATTCAACTTCTTCACAATCTATTCAAAAGGTGAACAAAAGAACACTGCAACCATTGCAACCTCAGTCCAAGCACCTTCTGTTTAGTAGAAGTAGGTCGAAAAGATTGAATCCAATTGCAAGGATTCCTTCTACACAAAGTCATCACATGTATCTAGACTGGTTAAAAAGGTCCAACCCTTCCAACCACAGGTTTGTGACAACCTTCAAAAAGCTAAGCAACGCAACTTCTCCAACAAGGAAAATAGATCATCAAGGTTCATATTCAACAAGCGCTTTCCCCTCTCCCCCGGGGAATAAATGAAATGGAGACCATTGCTTCATAACAAGGGAGGATTGATACAGGTGGATATTAGTGGACACCCTCCTATTCCAAGTAGCTCGAAACAATTTCCTGGAAACTTACTATTTTTAGCAGTTTTTTAGTTCCTAAACTTCCGGGGCCATTTTAAGGGACTTAATGAAATTGTTTTGGGATAGATCACCCCAATGATATATGGAGGCTTTTATTGAGCCCCCAAAATGAATCTCCTTGAAAATATATTTCCAAGGAGCTATCGTGTGCCTCAAACAGATATCGTATGCCAAAGTTATGCCCTTGGGAAGTTGATACACCAAACTACCCAAAACGGGGTCCACAAAACTGTTGGCTTTTCATCTTCCGAGGTTAGGGTTTTGGATTTTATTTATGTTAAAAAGGAATTGGAGCCTCATTGTAACAATCATCTTCTTGTGAATGTGAGTAGCTGTCGCATCTCTTCTCAGAGATAAGCTGCCATAATTCTAGTGAGTCTTTCACTCTGTATTTCTATAGTTTTGTACATTTTGCTCATTAATAGAAATTGTGTATTACTGTATATTCGTGCCTCTTGTTATATTTGTGATATATATCTATTATATTTTTCCACCCTTCAATATGTATATATATTTATGTGTTATATCTCCTCTCTCATTACATGCCAAAAATAATCTGGATCAACAATTGCCAAAGATTCATGTATATTTCAACCCTTTACTAAATTATAGGCACAAATCACCCTAGTATGCATTCTTTAGGGTTTACAAAAAATACACAGTCTTGTAACTTGTAACTTGTAAATTAACAACAACATACATGTATTTTTCTTTCTAGGGCGTGCATTTCTCATCATGCCTTGTTTTCATGTATTTTTGTGCATTTACAAGGTAAATTTTAGCCTTTATGCACAATAGAGTGCTTTTGTTTTCAAAATGCAGAACTAAAGTATGAATAGATGTAAAATGATAAAATCCAAACTCCACAATTTGAACCACTAAATTTGGAGGTCATATGAGTCTTAGGTGTGCATTTGATACCAAGATGGTTTATTATCTAAGACACCCTTAGAAACTTGTATCACTCAAATTGTAGGTGTGTTAAGACTTGGGAATGCATTTTAGTGAATCCTCGCATGCATTTATGCACAAGAGCATAAATTATAGTTTAAAAGCAAAGCATGTGTTTCTTGAGCGTGACTGTGCATTTTTAGACTTGGATGCTCTAACAATATTGAATTAGCGTTTTATGAAAAAATATAAACCATAATCCTAATATTCTATATCATCATATATCAAGAAATTTTCATCTACATCTTGCTAAACCTCTTTGACTTCTTAATACACCACATCTATCTGCTCCCTACATTGAATGTGATTTGAATTTTTTTTGGACTTTATTATACAGATGTTAGACATTCGNTTCAACAGGGCTTGGAGCCCTCATGTGTCTCCACTCTAACAAAGGTTTTCGATCATGGTGTTGTGCATCCAATGAATCTGTCACACCATATTGTAGGATCACCGACAGAATGCACCCTCTAGAGCATGACCACGTCAATGTAGGCCACAAGCCATAAATTTGCAATTTTGATGGCATCCACATCAACTTTCTGACGTTATTTACATGCGCCTACATCACAATAATGATCACTATTGTCGGTAAAATGATGGTGAATTGGTTGATCATGGTTTCTTGGAAGATGCCACATGGTATACTAATGCATTGTAATACCAACAATACTACGTCAGTCATAATTGAAATGATTTGATGTGACAAACATATGTTTCGTAAAATATGTCCACGGTTTCCACAAAATTTGTTACATCGGAAATACAACATGCTATTATTTCCATCAAGAGTGTGATGAAAGGGGTTTGACTAATAGCTAGAATTGGGTTTCTCAGAATCCATATGGGATTCCTTCGGATGAGATTATGTCAGATGGGCATCGAAACATGATCCAAATGTACTAGTGTTCGTAATTTAAACAACCTGTCCTACTTGTAAATTTAATAAGAACATGTCTCCTTTAAAATTTGATTGTAACTTTTCATCTTCAGGTTACATTAAGTGAGTTATCCATTTCTTCCTCACTTTAATTTTAGTGAAGACAAACATGTCCTATATAGAAATTTAATAGATTGACCCATCTCCTTCTTACCTTACTTTATATTCATTTAAACCACACCTGACATATGCAATAGTTTAATTGATCCATCCATTTCATTGTAATTTATATTTATTTATAATTTAATGGGATAACAGTAACATCTATCTACCTATCCACTCCTCAGGTAGGTATATTGGTCAACTTACATAACTCTTCACTTAAAATTTTATTCCTACTCATTTCATCAATCACCATCAAATTTAATAAATATGAAAAACTTATCAAATTTAAGAATTTGATGCATTTTATATTTATGTAATTTTTTCATAGCTCAATACATTCCATTTCATTTGAGAGAGCTCATATATCACCCGTGAATACTTTGTTGTTATAATATGGAAAAATTATCGCACCCTCAAGAAGTGTGGCCATCGTGTACTTGCACAATGGTATTTTTGCTATTTCTTTTATGGGATGTGTGTAGGGCACTAAAGAGGAGGGTTGAATGGGATCCCAGACAAGTGCTCATTCTGAGTGCTCTCACTATATCGATGCTCGGTTTGATAGATTATTTCGATATCAACTATGTTAGCAGTAAGCATGGAAAATATCAACAAGTGATTGTTTTGGTAAGAGAAGATTAATTGTTATTTGATTGCACGAGACATATGATGTGTGTATTCATTAGCTATTTTCTTCCTTCTATGGTACGTTCTAACTAGACTAATGTGTGAAGTGATATGGGAGGATTGATATTGAGCATCATCATTCGTATGGCCTTTGACATGTAATTGATTTGGAAAGTAATGAAGCCTTTATATTGGATACTGTAAGGACTTCTATTAGGGACCTAACATCCCTAACCCCTCACATAGGTAGAATAATATGCTTTTTATGTAATAAGGCTGACATTAGTAAATAAGGCCAATATAAAAATGTGAACAAGTCAAATGTAAGAATACCTAATAGACGCTTATGCTTATAGAAATATATTCCTCTAGAATGTTCTATAGAAGATAGAATTAGTATAAATAGAAGTAGAAGGAATGGGAAAGTATTGATGTGAGAATTAATGTAATAGAGCTCTGATTTAATGGAGGTTCCCCTCTTGAAGAGGCAAGTGAACATTGCTTTCATTCAATAAAGGTATTATTGTTGGTGTTGGTATTCTCATTATTTTGTTGTTCTAATGGTATTTGCTACAATATTTATGTTTCCTCTTATTATAATACATCTAGTACCTTACATGTGGTAATAGAGAACTTTCCTTTGCAGAAATTGTGGAATTTTTTTTCCAGGGTAGATATGTGTACTTTTGACATCTTTAAATCATAGAGATCTATCGTGCAATAGGTAAAACTATGGTTGGGGAAGACTACATGTAAGAAATATAGAAAGTTTTATGAGGTTACTTGAAACAGATGTTTCACCTTGTTGAAAACCTTTGTAACCCCTATTGGTACCCCTTTGAGTAGTACCACATCAAACA
Organism: Picea mariana; assembly: GCA_032191745.1. Classification (NCBI taxonomy): domain Eukaryota; kingdom Viridiplantae; phylum Streptophyta; class Pinopsida; order Pinales; family Pinaceae; genus Picea; species Picea mariana. The sequence goes on along the minus strand of JASDQU010101277.1, from coordinate 40,701 downwards.
TAATCTGTATATGGCCATCACTTCAACGTACCATCAGGAATATCGGGAGTCCCCTAGGTCTCCTGAAACCAACTCTATATTAGTTGATCGACCGCGTAACTGCTATAGTGACATCGAGAGAAAAAATCAAGAAGATACTCTCTTTTACCTGTGTAATTGGGTAGTACAAATAAGAGTATGATTGAGCCTCCTTATTTGGTTCCATGAGATATTGGGCCGAGTACTATTGTTTGACCCCACACATATATCAAAGAGATATAGCATAGGGAAAACCATTTTTTGTAGGAACCTTAAAAACCTCAACCCTTGGGAAAGGAATAGAAGATAAGAGGACCACAAGAGATAAATTGTTGTGCAACCCTACCTCCTACATATTGGTTGTGAAATTTCTACACAATTTTTCCTGTTAACAATTTGGAAAATTTGTCACTATAGTGTTCTTTAGGCCATATTATAAATCTGTAGGCGTAAAAAAAACGAGTATAGTGGTCCCCTTGGCACAATTATTCAAGAACTATCCCATTGGATTCCTCTCTTCACCCTAATCATCATGGTAGCTATCATTTTTAAGACTTTTTTTGTGTGGACCCGACGCCCTTCTTGACACTCTTATTTGGGACCTATCCCATTGGATTACCCTTTTCACTCTGGTCGTTGTGGTACCTATCACTTGTAATGATATTTTCTCTGTGGTCCCACACACCCTTGCTAGCACCCTTATTTTCCACCTATCCCATTTGATTCCTCTCTTTGCTTCTTCTTTCATGATACCCCTCACCTATGTAATTTTCCTAGTTACCAACACTCAACACAATGCTTAATATCGGTCTGCAATGTCCACAACCTTCCTGGCTAGGTCACATCACTACAAAACCTCAACCTCCATCGCTCTGATATTCTTTATAGCAACCCAAACTCACTATTGGACAATGCTACTTCAAAAAATCCTAGTGTGCAAATACCACTTATAACGCTCCCTGTTACAAGTAAACCAAAATATTTGCACACAACCTTAAGGCACTTTGTCCAAACCCAAGTTGTGTCTTTCTCCATGAGTATACTTCTTTTAATACAATTATTGTAGCTGAAATAAATATCAAAGAATCTACTATGCACATATCTCTTCAGAGCACTTAAATACTGTTGTGTGCACAATCACTCTATACACATAATACTACTGTGCACATAATCAATTTGATGCTACATGCAGATTCTATCACCCTTGTGCGCACAGACTGCTTCCCTATGCACACAAAGATTTATAATTTTCCTGGGTATCCTATAACCATACCAAATAATTTAACTAACAAAATACATATTAGTGACATACTTTATAGATAAAACAACATTATACAAAATAAAAATAATATTCCTATATAACAATGTTGTACATAGTACCCTTCAATAATCGTATGTAAATCCATTACAAAAAATAGCCACCAATATTCATGCGTGATAATATATAAGAAAATAAACTCATTTAAAAATAGGAATATTAATGTACACAATAATTAAACAAACACATGAAGGACACTGATCTTTTTAAATAACCACCAACTGTGTGCAAGACTCAGACGTTCCTCCTAGCCATAAACTCTATCACTCATAATATTTCAGCAACAAGTCACCTCCGAGCTAGGGCCTAAACTCCATAGGGAAAAGGGTTCATAATGCTAGAATATGGTTTGATATTCAACATAATGCTCTCATATTCTAGCATTAGGAACCCTTTTCCCTATGGAGTTTAGGCTAGTTGCAATGAGAGCCTATAGGCTAGTTGCAACAGGATCTCATTCCCCACATGCATGTCCCACCCGAGGAAGTGTGCCCCTTATCTACTCAACAATCCTTCGACTTCCCTACCTCCCTTCTGGGCTTGATAAGAAGTCTCAGAGCCCTATATCTAATTCCCAATGCATTAGGGAACAATTCTCAACAAATCTATCTCCCGGAGAGAATTCCATGGGCCTGAAAACCTGCCTCTTTGACAAAAAAAATCTCACTTGGAGAGAAATTCTTACGGGCCTGACAACCCACCTCTTCTACATCAAAACTATCACCTAGAGAAAAATTCTTATGGGCCTGATAACCCACCTCTTTGACAAAAAAACTCTCACCTAGAGAGAAAATATTATAGATAATGGTTGCAGTCTTAGGTAACGATCACAAACAACGTTGGGTGGTAAAATGGAGTTCATATCGTAGTCCATATAGAGCTCTGATGCCTTTTTCCCCTGTACATACTACTTAAAACAAGGATAAATAATCCCCCCAAAATACACTAAGCCTCAATAATATATTTTCATGGCATAAATAGACACTTGTCACCTTTAGGACTAGATTTCGACACCTTCCACCTTAAGAACTAACATTTAGCCACTTGGTGACTCGTTCCCATCCCTCATAAACTTAGGATAAATAACTATCCATAAATTAAACTTTTTAGAAACATTAATAAAATATTCCCTTGACTTAAGCTTCCCATTTTCCCCTTTTCAGTGGAGTTTAGCCCCTTGTCTCTTTTCGTCCGAGTTGAGTCTGCACGCAGTGATGTGATTATATTAACAACTTGAGGGTGATTACATTTACAATACAGGCGCACTGACCTTTTGTATCTAGGATCACCATCCAAATAAAAACTCAGGTTCTACGACCTCACAACACAAACATATATACAAAGGCCTTCCGACCCCAAAATCGTGCTCTTAATCGGGTGTGCACAAAACTATGGAATTGTGCGCACTCTTCCTTTGGTGGGAAATCCTTGCACACTTACACAGGTACACGCTACACTATGAAATGTGCACATCATTTCTTTGATGCACAATCCTCACACAATCACCACACTATGGGATGTGCACACAAAAATGAATCCAAGACTTGATACCAACAAATCACCAGCTATATGTATATATATATATATGGTGAATTGTTGGTATCAAGTCTTGGATTCATGTTTGTGCACACATCCTATAGTGTGGTGATTGTGTGGTGAGTTGTTGGTGTCAAGTCTTGGATTCATTTTTGTGTGCACATCCCATAGTGTGGTGATTGTGTGAGGATTGTGCATCAGAGAAAGAAAACACACATTTTATAGTGTAGTGTGTACCCGTGTAAGTGTGCAAAGATGGCCCACCAAAGGAAGAGTGCGCACAATTCCATAGTTTTGCACACACTAGATTAAGAGCACGATTTTGGGATCAGAGGGCCTTTGTATATATATTTTTGTTTTAAGGTCGGAGAACTTGAGTTTTTATCTGGATGGTGAGCCTGGATAAAAAAAAGGTCGACGCGCCTGTATTGTAAATGTAATCACCCTTAAGTTGTTAATATAATCACATCAC
>JASDQU010101277.1:13469-37257 GCA_032191745.1 Picea mariana | reverse complement strand
CGGCTCCGAAAGTTCGAGACCCGAAAAACTGCCAAAAATAGTAAATTGCCAAAATTGCCAAAAAATTATTTTGAGCGAGTTGGAAAAGGTGGGTGGCCACCGATATCCACCTGGACCATGCATGATCCAACCAGGTTTCAAGATGTGGCATAATCATACAGGTAGAGGATAAGTGGACCAATGAGGAACCGCCACGTGGTAGTCTCCCATTGGCCTTCTATGGTTAATATATTCCAAAATTATGGTGGTTCAACAAGGATCGAACCCTCAACCTCATGCAAGAAACAACAATGACTTACCAATATACCAAATCATATGACTTGATAAGTCATATGGAAAAAAAAATATTTAAATTGTATGGTTGTGAATTCGGCAGGAAAAAGGGTCGAGGGCTAAGCCCTCAACCTGTGGTTATTTTGAATCCAATGTAACTGAGTTCCAATATTCATGGGGGATAATAACTATATGCCACCGGATTTAATAAAAAAGCATACAAAATATAACATATGGTTACAACAAAGTTCCAAAGGGGGAGAGGTTTGCAGGTTTGAACCTGCGACCTCCTCCCACATGTATTAACGCCCTAACCAATGCATCAAAGGAACCTTTTGTTATGGGATGCCAACAAAATTATGTTAATATTTTCCATGGAATTTTGAAATTATTTAGGTCTGACCCCCTATTTAACCAGCATGCAAACCAATGCACCCATATGGATATGTGTTCCAGAACTAAGCATATTTTTCCTCGAAGTTTGTTCCATAGGGTATCTAGACTTTGAGTTTGCATTGTAATGTGTGCCATAGGGTTCCTTGAGGAAAGTATAGAGTGTTTATACTCATTTTTCTCATAACTTCGAGAGGAATTCAATGGTAACCTCTTTTTCTTGGTTTGAGCAACAAAATTGAAGAGCTACTTCAATATTGGCATTTGTAAGTCCATTTTCATTGTAATTTTGACATTTGATATTAACGAAGAGCAATCTCACTATTGAAAGGGGACTCAAAGATGTATCCTAAAAGAGGCAAACTCTGTCATCAAATCTTGTCTTATTAGTTATTTTATTTTATGTTGTGTTATCTCTCATTATTTTGCAAATTATTCATTAATTCATGAGGTTTTGGATAAGTAAAAGATTCACATGTGTTAAGAAAATTTGTCAAAGACGATCAAGAAATATTCAAAATCAGGTTAGATGTTAACATGTATCTGTAAGAGTAAATTAGCATCTAAGGATTTTCATATTAATCCACAGATAAGAACACTTATCTTATGAAAGTATGCAACCTACTACAAAGGAAAGACGTTCCTCCCAACCATAGCCTTGTTGTTATTATTCTCAACAACAATACACCCCTGATTTGGGGCTATTAATCCACAAGAGATGGAAGTCCCAAGGTTGGCTAATGTCCCCCCTTTCATAAATTAAACACTCAGCTAATTCCAGTCCACCAGCACACTTCCCCTCAACCTGCACAACCCAAGGGATGGAATCCCCATTCACTACTCACAGTCCCTTAGGCCTTTACACTCTCCTCCAGGGCTTCTAGCATAGGTTGGACTAGAATTCTACTTGTTGGGACTTCAGGAATTCTACAAATGCAACGTAAATTCACCTAGCAACCAAAACACATGCTTTCTTTAAGAATTTCGAACAGATCATCACTCCCAAGCACACAGCCTCTTTCTCCACAAAATTACAGCTCCAAACAACAACCAAAAAAGTCCACAACATATCCCTTCAAGATTAAGCACTCAGAACTCCATTGTTGGCCAGAAAATTCCATGTAAAAACATCTCTTTCTCCAAAAACATGAATGTGCAAAAAATATGGTCCACTACCCATACAAATTTCCTCTCTTTCTCTTGCTTGTTTAACTTGCACTCTTCCCCAATATTATTGTACTCAGCCCCCATACTCTCAATAAATATGGGAAGTGACTCTCACACCAACCCTCTTACATGAATTCAATGATTGGGCTCTAGAAAACTCAAGAGCTAATGTAAATTTCATGGTAAGGATAATTTAGAGAGAAATAAGAAATGGTTTTTGGTTTAATAGATATGGGTAAGTCTCCCCCTTGGACCCCTACCCTCTCTTATGGATACTTAGCCCCCAAATCTCAATTTGTTTCCATATGTAGCTGGTGATACATTTCATTGATTATATTTCAATTTGTATCATTTAGATATTGGCTCTCAACCATACATCACATTTACAATATGCATTGCTTGACTCTCGACCACAAACTACATTTACAGTATATATATATATATATATATATATATATATATATATANTGAAAATGGGGATGTTACATTCCCCTCCCCCTACAAACTACACTGTCATTAATGCACATAACCAACAAATTGACACATTGGCATATAAAAACATTACATCAAAGTACATGATAATTTTGAAACTTAATTAATCACATAGCAATTCCAACCAGAAACTCCCCTTTACCCTCAACCCACACATTGGTTAGACAGGAAATTTCATAATTGTGTCTCTAGGAACTTCAACTGCCAAAATAGAGTCTTTATTCACTTATGTACAAATGTGAATTCAATTTTCTTCAAAATTTTCAAAAAATTGTGGGTATTCTTCCTGCATGGCTTCTTCATGCTCCCATGTAGCATATTCAAGACCATAATATGTCCATTGAACCTTTACCAAGCCTATGGATTTATTCTTGAGCACTTTGATTTTTCGATCGAGGATGCTCACTGGTTCCATCTGAAAATCCCCTTTGTGTTCCATTTGGATCACATTCTAATCAATCACATGATTAAGATCAGGTACATACTTTTTTAACAAAGACACATCGAACAAATTATGAATTCTCATGAATGCAGGTAATGCTAGCATGTATGCAACTGGTGCTATCTTTTCTAATATCTCAAAAGGCCCACAATATCTTACAACTAATTTTGGTCAACTTCCCAATTTCAACGAGCTTCTCTTGGATTTAACTTTTAAAAACACATGCTCTCCCACTTTGAATTCTCTATTTGTCATCTTTTTATTAGCATAGCTCTTTTTCCAATCTTGTGCAACTTTCAAATTATGTCGGATCTTTACCATATGTTCTTCTATTTCCTTTAAAAATTATGGCCCAGTCACAAATTTGTCTATTGGATTATCCCAACTTACTAGTGTGTTGCATTCTCTATCATGCAGTGCTTCAAATGAGATCATATTCAATTATTCATGATACCAATTGTTGTATGTGAACTCAACTAAATGGATATAGTCCTCCAACTTAGAAGGTTTGTCTATTACATACATTCTCAACATATCTTCAATTATTAGATTAATTATTTTTGTCTTCCCATCTGACTCTAGGTGATATGTTGTATTAAAATTCAAATTGGTCCCAAAACTGCCTTGTAAATGTATATTGTAATTTCATAGTAAATCTGGACCATTCATTATAAGGTCATAGATCTAACGGTAAAAGTTATGTTAGATTTTTTTCCTTATAAGGAAACCCTCTTTTATGAGAGAATTGTATTGCAATTTTGTATCATTGTGAATATTGTGTTATGTTGGCACAGGGGCAGATCCAGGGTTCAACGCTTCAACATTGCACCAACAAAATCCTAACTACCAGCCCTTTTGGAAACACCTGCAAAGCAGGAAAAGTCTCACCCGAGGTAGAAGAAGGGGGGGTTACATGACTCAGGTGTCCGTAACCAAGTTGGGACATAGATCTGCGATAATAACACTTCGCAGAGTATTCTAGCAACACTTAGCAGGTGATATGCATTAATTCATTAGCTTCATTAATATCGCAGAAAAAACCCTAAGATAGATCAACGCAGTAACAATAAAGATACTTTAATCATTTATCACATAACACTGAGTTAGATCTAACATTCATTAATTCTAAGCACTAAGCATTAACAGATCATAATAAGCAAAGCACTGAGCAAATTCATAACATAACCAACAAAGCATAAAGTAAACCAAAGAAACAAGATATACGTGGTTCACCCTAGTGTGGAGCTACGTCCACCAACTGCTTCGTCTTCTTTATTATTCTTCAATCTCTTACATTCATCTTCTCCTGTACACTAAGCCATAGAGCCAAGCTTCCCACCAGACAGGAGATATGTGCACTGCACACCAGATCCTCCTTCTCAAAACTAGGTCAAGGCACAGAGCCAACTCCTCTATGGAGAACAGATCCTTACACATGCATTTTTTTGCACAAAGCAACTCAGAACTACTTGCACTTAGCCTTCCAAGCTATTTTTTTCCTCTTTCTTCATTACATTCTTACTTATTTATATGTTTACAATAAGGCCTAATCATGGGTAAACCCATGGTCCAACATCCCATAACCCATTACAAAAACCCTAAGGAACCCCTTGTTGGGTCCACATAGCCCACAAAATAAGTGAGATCTGCGATCTCAGCTCTGCCTGGGTGCTCCATCTTCGACCATCCCTTCGAAGTCCAAAATTGGTCCAAACCTGACCAAGTTTTCCTCAAAACTTGGTCGAGGGCCAACTGGCCCCCAACACTCATATGTGACTCATCTTGAGTCACTCAAGTCTGGTCAATGCTGCTTCAAAGGCCTCACGCTTCACTTGATATCCCTCGACTTGCTGCTTCACTTGAGCCTCCTGCTCAGTGAGCTCTTGGATCATTTTCACTATAACAGGCCCTTTCAGGCATTGTTCTGTTGTCACAACCACTTGGTCCAATTGCGAGCCTTGTGCTTCAATTTCTTCAAACACATTGCAGGCTTCATCTTGCACAAGTTGTAGTTTATGCGTGACTTCCATTACTCTGCCTTGGATGGCAGTGATTTGCTTTTGTACCACGCATTATTCTTGGGACCTCTTCATTCTTTCAACTGTGGTGAGAAGCTTCATCTGTGCCTACATGAAAAAGGCATGTTGTTGTGCCTCTTGTAACTTTGCTTACAATTTCCTTAACTCTGGATCTTCTGCAAGGAGTTCATAGGTCTGTGCGCTTCTATCGCTCAGCTATTTTCATTATGAAGCGAGTGCTCTGATCCTTACTAATGCGTTCTTAGCTACTTCCTCCCTCTGATCGCGCACTTCCTGCGGGGTGTTCAGTACTGCTTGGACCTCCAACTGTGTTATCCTTACTTGAAGTTGTTGGATGGTCTCAACGAGATTCACCACTTGAACCTTGACTGAATCATGTTCCTCTCGTGCCAAGACTGGGACAGAGCAAAGTGATTTACTGAAAGCTTCCTCAACTGTGGCATGTTCTGCAAGCAACTGCTCCTTTTCTCTCTATAGCTGAACTTTTTCCTCCTGAACCATCGCCTGAAACACTTCTTTCTCATTTTCATAGGCAGTTACACAGTATCTCACTACATGTAATTGTTCTAAGAGTTCCTCTTTCTCTTATTTCAAGGCTTTTGTAGCCTTCTCCTTCTCTTCTTGGAATTTCTAAAGTCGAGCCTCTATTGCATCTGCAAGACTCCTTAATTGGGCTGGCTCATCCCCCAATTCTTCAACCAGTGACGAAGAAGGCGTAGTAGGTACTACGCGGATCAATTGAATATCTTGTTGTATGTCCTTCAGTTCCTTCTCGACCCTTTCATACATCTCCTCCTGCTTCGCTCCATATCTCTGCAAGATGTCCTCAGAAGCATCCTCCATGGATCTCCGGACCAAGATGATGTTGTCCTCCATGAGTGTGGCCTCTAACTGGGGCTTGCTAGCGCGCGTCTTCTTTATTGATGAAGGTTTATGTGGAGAAACCTTCCTCTTCTACGGTGTTATTGTTTCAGTAGGTGGATCTTTCGGGGGTGTAGATTCACCTTCTCCTTTATTTTCTCGTTCATCCCCTCCTCCTTGTCCACTTGCTTCATCTCCTCCTCCTAATGAGTCAGATCCATTTTCTTCAGAGGCATTGTCCTCCTCATCAATATCTATATTCTAGACTTCTTCCTTTTTCTTCTTTTTCTTCACACTGGATTGTCTGACATGCTTGATCGAGGGGACTTCCTATGGTGTCAGTGTCAGAGAGTTCTGCATCAGCAACAGGTAGAAGGAATTCCTCTGGCCACTCCTTCATTATTTGCTCCATTTCTTTGTCTCTCATCTTGTAATATGACTGTAACTCTTCCTTGCTCTCGTCTCTACACACAGTGATATAGATAAAATGTTGATCTATGCAAAACTTGGATATCGGTCTATACAGGTGCAAGGTGTGCGGTGTCATGCATAGAAATGCTTCAATGGCAACCTTTAGTTGTTGATAATATGCATGGAAGACAGCGTTCGACTGCCATTTCTTTGACATGTCATTGGTGTACCACAAGGTAGAAAACCTAGCGGCCAACGGCTCTGATGGTTCAATCTCCGGAAAGGTGGATCCTTTAGGTATTTTCCAAGTGACAAATAAAATCAACACGAGCAGCCAGCTAAAGTGGAACTTGTATCCCTGATCCTGAGCTTCGCGATAGTGGAGGTAACTCTCTCAATTCATCTACATGCCCTCCACACATTTTCCTTCTAGGTCCACCACAAACTCAGTGACCTGTGTGGGGTGGTTCTTTCTTACGATCTTGCCAACTATGAGTTGGCAAGCGAGGTGCACTGCACCATCTTGGATAGAGGCTACCTTGTAGCCTCACTTTCCCTTTTCTAATTCGTCATAAGTCTCCTTGATACATTGTTCCAAGGAGTGGTCTAAAGCCTTCTATGGGTAAAATTGTTGAGGGTCAGGTCCCTACATACTTAATCTTGTAATCAAGTGGATTAGCGTCAGATTCACAGTAATCCGTCGGTCGAGCCATAGGTATCTTCCATGGTAGCATGACAAGAGTATTTTAACGCAAGCGTTAACCTCCTAGTGACGGCCAAAATGGGGAATCTCCATCACATTTAGTATATTGGACTGCGCGAGCTCCTTAATCCATGACTGGGAGACCAGGCGAGGCTTCTCCCCAGTAGTATTTATCAATTATCTATGGGGTGCGAGCATAGCATAGTTCTTTCTATCTCCAATATTGAATTCATTGTTCTTCAGTAGTGGGATATGTCCTAACTAACTCTCAACTACGCGTATTCCTTTTGGGATGTACGCGGTGATCGGGGTGTACTCTGGTCGCATGGGATACTATCATGGTTAACCACGCCAGCCAATGTTGGAATGTACTCTGGTAATATCGATGGGATATGCTTCGCATTATTCAGATCATCGTGATTTTTACTTCGTTTCTCAGTCATGGGGTTGACACAGCCAAAATGTCATCCAATCGAAGGGGAAGCTTGCATTCCCCTGATAGACAATGCCTATACTCCTTCATACATATCTCTATCAACCATGAACTTCTTAAGAACCTCCTTGAAGGACTTCTCTAACTCTGTGGGTTCACTCGACATTCTCACTGTTAAACAAACAAGTCGGGGTAGGCAAACGAATAAGTAGACAAATGGACAGTGACGTCTAGTTTCTGATAGCACAGCTCGACACACAATCAATTCTATGTTAGCTTAGTTAATCAAGGGTGGAAAAAAGTGGTCCTTGAGCAGTTTCCTATGGGTTAAATAAGCGAGCGTCGTAATGGATTCTTCCAACGGGCAGGAATGCTTCCATCAATGTGAATCTATCCGTTATGGCATGGTCTCAACATCCCAAAAGTGGTCCAACCGCCCATAAATGTGTTTCCTAGTCATTCTGGAGCATCGTTCTAACAGTTGGGGTGCCTCCAATGGTCATATAGCTTCGCTAGGGTGAAGTCCCATTCTGTGTGGTCATGTTGTTCTAGCGAGGTTCAAATCCTGCGAACTTGCCTCCTGCGAGGTTCCAGTCTGTGAAGTATTCCATCTGTTCTCTGTAGCTTCATGTAGCTTTTCTAACTTGACTTTATTTTTATTGATCTTCCTTGCCTTCTTCCCTATAATCTGAGTCTCTCTAATAGTTTTTGGAATCCTCTTTCTGTTCTTATTCTTATCTTCTTCTAGTGTGGTGACTTCGCATTGTTGATGTGCTCTCAAAGGGTTCGAAGTTAATACCCCGTCTCTTATTAATTCCAGGGTAGGTATTTTGATTTTTTGCATAGATAGGTCCTTCAACCTTTCTTGCATTCTTTCAACCTCGTCAACTAATTATCTTGCCTTATGTTTCTTCGACTTATCTTCCCATTCTTTTATCAGTCGGTCTATTTTTCTAGCTATGAAATCCCTTAGTTCTTGATTTTTCTTTTATGTAGCTTCTTCCTCTGCTTTCGTTCTGATGTGATCCTTCTCAATCCAATTATTTCCTAACAAAAGTGGGAAAGTGATGTTTCTCTCAACAAACTTAATGACTTCAAATTCCTCTTTAGTCGGTGTTCCATGAATGACAAAAATACATTAGTAACTCTTCCACATAGGGTTATCATATTTCCCTTAAACAAGCATGTCCTTCCCAATGAAGGTACCACAATAGGCTTTCCCAAAAAAATTCATAAGTATCTTCTGTCATAATATTCACTTGTGTTTCCTCATCCAAGACGTGATCTATGTCGAAGTATTTTATTCTTGTACTTATGTATTGTTTTACTTTCAGGACCTCTGGTAAGCTGACATCTTTGTGATTATTCATTGTTTCTTGCAATTGTGATAACATAGTCAGAGCTTTCTCTGATTCTTTCTCTTTGTGATTCTCTAACATGGTCTTAGTATCTTGACTTTATGTTTCTTGTCTCATGTTCATCCTTTCAACTTTAGCAATCATCCTTGGACAATCCTCAACCTCATGACCAACAATTTTACAACAAAGACAAATAGGACTTGCACCAGGGAATTCCTTAGCTAGATGTCTCAGTATTCTGCAGTTATAACACAATTTCAATCCTCTCTTCGTATTGTATGTTCCCCAACTTCTCTTGTACCGTGCACTGGGTTCACAGTGTTGGACCTGCAATCTACAAAAAATCTTTCTAGGTTCCTGCATCCACTTATTAGTTCAAAAATGATTTCTATGCATAGGAATAACATATCTTTCTTCATTTATATTAACTTTAATTAGATCAACTCTTTCTTCCAATTGTGCCCTATCTTTCAGACTAGGACAGAGTCTATTAAACATACCTAGATTCATTCTTTCGAAACAAAAATTTTCACTTATCTTACTCTTATCAAAGCACAAAGCTTTACCTCTTTTAAGATCTTACCTCTTTTCTTCAGATCGGGTTTCTTTCTTAGCACAGAGCTTCGCAAGTCAGGTAGAGTAATGCGCACTATAGCATTAGATCTACGTACATAGCTTCTCTTTAGTTCCCAGCAATCACAGTTTTTGTCCCGACAATGGAACCATTTGTTGGCACAGGGGCAGACCCAGGGTTCAATGTTTCAACAACGCACCAACAAAGCCCTAACTATCGGACCTTTTGAAAACACCTGCGAAGCAGACAAAGTCTCACCCGAGGTAGAAGAAAGGGGGGTTACAGGAATCGAGTGTTTGTAACCAAGATGGGACACATATCTATGATAATAACACTTCGCAGAGTATTCTAGCAACACTTAGCAGATGATATGCATTAATTCATTAGCTTCATTAACATTGTGGAACAAACCCTAAGATAGATCAGCGCAGTAACAATAAATATACTTTAATCATTTAGCACATAGCACTGAGTTAGATCTAACATCCATTCATTCTAAGCATTAAGCATCAACAAGTCATAATAAGAAAAGAACTGAGCAGATTCATAACATAACCAACAAAGCACAAATCAAACCAAAGACACAAGATATACGTGGTTCACCCCAGTGTGGGTCTACGTCCACCAACTGCTTCATATTCTTTATTATTCTTCAATCTCTTACATTCATCTGTTTCTATGCACTAAGCCACAGAGCCAGGCTTTGCACCAAACAGGAGATATGTGCACTGCACACCAGATCCTCCTTCTCAAAACTAGGTCAAGGCACAGAGGCAAATCCTCTATGGAGAACAGAGCCTTACAAATGAATTATATTGCACAAAGCAACTCAAAACTACTTTCACTTAGCCTTCCAAGCTATTTTTTCCCTCTTTCTACTTTACCTTCTTACTTATTTATATTTTTACTATAAGAACTAATCATGGGTAAACCCATGGGCTGACATCCCATAACTCATTACAAAAACTCTAAGGAACCCCTTGTTGGGTCCACATAGCCCGCAAAATAAGTTAGATCTGTGATCTCAACTCCGCCTGGGCACTCCATCTTCGATCATCCTGTTGAAGTCCAAAAGTGGTCCAAACCTGGCCAAGGTTTCCTCAAAACTTGGTCGAGGGCCAACATATTCTGAGCGAGGATATTGTGATATAAATAAGAGTAAGTTACAACGGATGTGTTGTAGGTTGTATCCCTTCATTTGTTGGATAATAAAAAGGAACGACTTGGCAATTTCTCTAGTGGACGTAGCCCACACTAGGTGAACCACATATATCTGTGTCTCTATTGTATTGTGTATCTTATATGTTTTATTTATGCATTTGTTTATATTTTATTTCTCCACGATCTTGTTTTTCTAACAACTAGTATCATAGTGAAAGGTAACTCACAGGAAAAGAGGGTTCTTGGTTCGAGTGGGAGAAATGGCGAAAGATGGAAACTTTAGGGTCGATAAATTTAATGGCCAGAATTACCATTTATGGAAGATGCATATGGAAGATTATTTATATAATAAGGATCTATTCCTACCACTGGGTGGAATAGAAAAGGAGTCGACAACCATGAAGGATGAAGAATGGGAGTTTCTTGACAGAAAGTCACTATGAACGATATGATTAAGCCTGGCAGTGTTGGTGGCTTTCAATATTTTGAAATAAAAGACAACGAAGGAGTTGATGGATGCATTGGATAAACTATATGCAAATCCCTTGGTTTCCAATAGGGTATTACTAATGAAGAGATTATTTAATATGAAGATGTTAGAAGGTGGGTCTATTGTAGATCATTTAAATTAATTTAATACGGTTACTAATCAGCTAAGTTATGTAAAAGTGGACTTTGATTATGAGGTCAGGGCTCTTCTAATATTATTCTCATTTCCAGAAAGTTGGATCAGCTTGGTGATGGTTGTAAGTAACTCTGTCTCTAGTTCAAACACTTTAAAATTTGATCATGTTTTTGGTGTTATCCTTAGCGAGGAAATGCAACGGAAAAGCATAGGTGAGACATCATCTAATGCATTAAACATGGAGAATAGGGGAAGACAAAAGGATAGAGGAAAGGGATTAGGGAACCGTGGGAATTATAGGAAGGGCAAATCCAAATCCATACTTGGAAAGATAGAGTGCTAGAATTGTGGGAAGAAAGGACATCTGAAGAAATATTGCAGATATCCAAAGAAATAAAGAGATGGACAACAAGAGATAAACAAGGAAGAAAATGTAACAGGTGATGTGTTAGAAGATGCTTTGATTCTTTCTGTATATAACATTTTTGAGTCTTGGTTAGTATATTCAGGGGATACATTTCATGCCACACCCCATAGGAAACATTTTCTAGATTATGTTCAAGGTGATTTTGGACAGGTTCATTTGGGTGATGATGCACGATGCAAAATTGTTGGAATGGAAAAGATAAAAATAAAGAAACGGAATGGAAACCAATGGCTGTTGAAAGAGGTAAGACATGTTCCATATCTAAGGAAAAATATAATTTCAACAGGGAAGTTGGAAAGTGAAGATTGTATATCTATATTTACAGATAAGGCATGGAAGGTCAACAAAGGATCACTGGTGATAACAAAAGGAGAGAAGGTAGGTAGATTATATTTATGTACTGGTAATATTGACTCTTCTATCTCTTTAGCTTCTACAAGAGTGGATATAGCACTATGGCATAATAGGTTTGGACACATGAGTGAGAAGGGTATGCAAATACTTCACAAAATAAATTTGTTTGCAGATCTTAAACAAATTGATTTGGATTTTTGTGAGCATTGTGTTTATGGAAAACAGAAGAGAGTGAGATTTCTCAAATTCAGAAAACAAAAGAAAATTGAAAGGTTAGAGCTTGTGAATACATATGTATGGGGACCAGCTCAGGTATCATCTCTTGGTGGCTCTCATTATTATGTTACTTTATTGATGACACAACTAGAAAAACTTGGGTTTATTGCATTCGACAAAAATTGGATATTTTTTATACTTTTAAGAAATGGAAAGCTTTGGTTGAGAATGAGACATGAAAAAGGTTGAAGTTTCTCAGATCAGACAATGTAGGTGAATATTGCAGCAAGGAGTTTGATGATTATTGTTCATACCATGGGATTCGTAGAGGGAAAACAGTTCTAGGAAAACCACAAGAAAATGGTGTGTCAAAAAGGATGAACAGGGCAATCATGGACCGTGCAAGGAGTATGAGATTGCATTATGGGTTGCCCTTACAATTTTGGGAAAATGTTGTAAATATTGTTTTTTACTTAATAAACAGAGGACCTTCAAGCTCTTTGGATGGTATAATTCCAGAGGAGGCATGGACAGGTAAAAAGGTAAACTATTATTTTTTGTAGACGTTCGTTTGTGAAGCATTTTTCCATATTGATAAAGAAAATAGAACAAATCTTGAGGAAAAATCCAAGAAGTGTACCTTTATTGGATATGGTGTTAACGATTTTGGTTATCGCTTATGGTATTATGAAAATCATAAAATCATTAGGAGTATAGATGTCATATTCAATGAGAAGGTCATGTACAAAGATCAGTTGTAGGGAAAGAAACAGGAAAAAGAAAAACCAGAAAACACAGTGCTTGATGAGATCACTGAAAAAGAAATTACAAAGGTACCAAAAAATCTAAATGTACAACAACAGGAGAAACAGGTACCTCAAACTTCTGCAAGTGTTGTTAGAAGATATACTAGGTTAAGTAGACCCCATGAATGATACTCTCCTTCATTGTCTTATTTATTGTTGACTAATTATGGTGAACCAGAATGTTATGAAGAGGCAATGCAGGTAGACACTAAAAAGAAGTGGGAGAAAGGCATTAAAGAGGAAATGGATTCCCTCGTAAATAACTATACTTGGTATTTGGTTCAGTTTCCTATAGGAAAAATAGAACTGTATAATAAATGGGTTTAGAAGTTGAAGAAAGAAGATGGAGGAAAAAAGTGGTACAAGGCTAGACTTGTTGTAAAGGGGTTTGCACAAAAGAAAGTTATAGATTTTGATGAAATATTTTTTCATGCTATTAAAATGACTTCAATTAGGACTATTTTAAGTCTTATGGTAGTAGAATATTTACATCTTGAACATTTATATGTAAAAATAGATTTTCTCTATGGCGATTTGGAGGAAGAGATTTGTATGCAGCAACCACAGGGGTATGAAGTCAAAGGAAAGGAAATTTTGGTATGCGGGTTAAATACGAGCTTGTATGGCCTAAATCAAGTTCCAAGGTAGTGGTATTTGAAGTTTGACAAGTTTATCACAAAACAAGAGTCTAATATGAAGAATATAAATGTTCTCAAGAAGAAATTAGCTAATTCATTTGCAATGAAGGATTTGTGTGTTGCAAAGAAAATCCTTGGTATGAGAATAACAATAAACAAGAAAAATCACAAATTGACATTGTCTCAGAGTGATAGAGAAGGTGTTGGAGAGGTTTAGAATGAAAAATAAAAAACCAATTAGTGCACCTTTGGCCAGCCATTTCAAATTAACTAAGGAAAAGTCGAATTACTGAGAAGGGGGGATGAATTAGTAATAGAGCAATTAAATCCTTTTTAACCACAAAATGAAAGTGTTATATAAATGTAGCATTATCATCCAATACTTGCAGAGTAAATAAACAATGAACAAATGAGCAATCATACACATACACAGTACACCAGTGTTTTACATGGAAATCCAAAGCGGAAGAAAACCACAGAATGTTTTTTCTTATATGTATTTAAGAATTACATTCATTGGAAGCACCAAATTTTTTTGTTTTCTAGCTGCAACTGGAAGGAGGCTCCAACCCCCTAGTTTCTTAGGCTACAACCTTAGGGAAGCTCCAACTCCCCAATTCTCTGGCTACAACCAGAAGGAGGGTACAACCCCCTATGTTCTCTGGCTACAACCGAAAGGTGGCTACAACCACTTGTCCTTGCCCCATCCAACTGCCTTGACATAGAAGTAGAATTATGGAACCACTTTCACACTATCACTGTGAGATATACCACTGTAAACCTGTACCAACAAACTGTAACAACATGTACCAGATAGCATGTAATAAACTTGTACCATAAGCAATTGCATCAACCATGCACCAACTTGTACCTCAACCTATACCATCATTGAGTGCATCAACCATGCACCAAATATGTACCAATCATGCATCAAATACATAAACTATGACTCATCAAGATGTACCAACATCATAAACTATACACCTCATGTATGTGCCAACTCATCAACTACTTGTCTCAACCATGTACCCAACATGTACCTCAACCAAAATCCCTCATCAATTTCATCATCCAAATATGATTTGTAACTCTGTAATATACCTGGTGTATATGATCATATACCTATAAACCTTCCTTAACTATAAGAACAAGAGACTAGCATTTTCATCAAACTTTATTTTAGTCTCACGTGACTTATTTTGGATTAGTCAACAACCCTAACTTGCAATAATCATAACTATGTACCTATAATGAATAAACATCTGAAAATGGTACACAATGTTCTTTGGTATCTTTTATACAATTCCTCTGTATTTCACTACTTGGAACCTCTCAAAAAAGGAGTTATAGCAAAAATGGCATACTTTGTTGAATACTAGTTTATTCTAGAGAGCGAACTTGTAGAGTGTGCCCCGCACGGAATATTTTTTGTATGGATCTGAAAATGTTACATAGAATACTACAGAATTTACTCTAACCACTTATTGAATTTGGATCTGTTATGAAGAAGTTATGATGTTTTTACCTGAAACACATGTTTTAGACTAGTTTCAGGACTAGACACAAACCCTATTTTCCATGGAGTGTAACTCCAAAAATACAATGACCCACAAGCTGAAATTTTTATCACAACTACTTGGATATGTTTCCTAAACTACCTACAAATTTACAGGTTTGAATCTTTATATATAAAAAATTATTGTGAAAATGGTGAGATGACCTATAAATAACATACCTTAGAAGGCATCATCAAAAAAATTTATCCTCTCTCTGAAATTCAGCTTAGATATCCTTTGGTTACCTCAGTGACTTGTAGATATTCAATATTCTCAAGTGTGATTTAAAATGAGAGACCCTTGCCTCTTATTTATACTTTCATGTAGCTTCCTCAAGGGGTTACCTTATAACCATCTTAAACCACTTTTCTTATTTTAGGGCTAACCTAATTCTAACCACTTGTCCACTTAGTAATTCCTCCATTAACTTTATTATTTAAAAAATTCTTTTTGTATCCACTTTGACTTATAGTACACTCATCACTTCACTTTATTATTTACCTTCTAAAATCTCTTAAACCACCTTCCTTATTTTAGGTCTAACCCACTTCTAACCACTTGTTCACTTAGTAATTTCTCCATTAACTTTATTATTTAAATAATTTCTTTTGTATCCACTTTGAATTATAGTACACTCGTCACTTCACTTTATTATTTAAATAATTTCTTCTTTTCAACCACTTTGACTACTTTGACCTTTTGGGGCTTCTAGATGACTCATGAGGGTTCTCCAACTTCACATGGCCATAACTCTCTAACCGTGAGGAGTTATGTGATGTTTCACATACCACCGGAAATGGAATGACATGTACTATCCATACAGGAAATTATTACCTACAAATATATCAAAATTCATACCATTATCCATCAAACAAACTTGGGTCCATTACCCAAACCTTTGTGCTACTGGAATTCACTATCGTACTTTCTTTAAGGGTTGACATCAATGACAACCAACCCAATTAATCAAAAATCTCCCCCTTTGGTATTGATGGAAACACTTTGATGCAATACTGAATTCATATCACTCATGCTCCCCCAGTGACCATCGCTCCCCCTGGAACCATGCCTATGTTCTCTGCATCTAATAAATATATCCCCCTTTGTCATCAATGGAAAAGGTATATTTCTATCCGGGGTTGCTCCCCCTGAATGAACTCTTCCTGAAACTAATCTCCCAACCTGAACTATCCTCTTTATGGTGTTTTCTTGTGTAAATATTAGACATATAAGATAATCATTCAAAAGCATACATTTTGGAGTAGAAATTACTCCGAGTCTCTGGCGAAGATACTCAAAGGATTCTCTTGGAAGTGGTTTTGTAAAGATGTCTTCCACTTGTTCTTTTGTGCCCACATATTCAACTATGATGTTCTTCTCTACAACATGTTCCCGTAGAAAGTGATACTTGATTGGAATGTTCTTCATCTTAGAGTGCATCACCGGGTTCTTTGAGATATTGATGGCGCTTGTATTATCACAATAGATTGGAATGGGATCATCATACTCAACTTGTATATCTGTTAGAGTTTGTTTCATCCATAGAACCTATGTACAACATGTTGTTGTTGCAATATACTCTACCTCGGTTGTAGATAAAGATATTGATGATTTTTTCTTTCTTAGCCATGATACTAAACACTCACCCAAGTAGAACGTTTCTCCCCTAGTGCTTCTTCGGTTATCAATGCAACCTGCCCAATTTGCATCTGTGTAGGAAATAAGTGATAGATCATTTCCTTTTGGATACCATAATCCAAAGTCGTCTGTTCCTTTGAGATATCTGAAAATCCTCTTCACTGCTAATACATGTGATTCCTTTGGTGCTGCTTGAAATTTTGCCACCTATCCAACTTCCTACATTACATCTAGGCTGGATGATGTCACATATAGTAAGCTACCAATCATTGATATTTATTTCCTCTGGTCTGTAGACTTTGAATCATATTTTTTTCTCAACTTGCAACTAGTTTGCATAGGAGTGGTAATTGGTTTGCAATATTCCATCCCGAACCTCTTTAGCATTTCTCTGATATACTTAGTTTGAGAAATAAAAATTCATTGGTTGTTGAAGGCCCAGAAAGAAGGATAGTTCTCCGAGTAATGAAATTTAAAATTCATTCTGCATATCCCTTGCAAATTTATGGATTAACGTATCATCATTTCTTCCAAAAATAATATCATCAACATAAACTTCAATTAATAAAATAATATCTTGAGTTACCTTGATGTAGAGGTTGTTGTCTGCACTTCCTTTTTCTAAACCCTGTCTATTGTAGATATTTATCCAGTCTATATTACCATGCTTTACGAGCTTGTTTTAAACCATACAAGGCCTTCTTTAATTTACACACATAATATGCATTCTCTGATAGTTGAAATCCTTTTGGTTGTTTAATGTAGACTTCTTCTTCAAGTTCTCCATTCAGAAAAGTTGGTTTCACATCCATCTGATACACTTTAATATTCTTGGAACATGCATAATCTAAAAGAAATCGGATTGCTTCCATTCTGGCAATTGGGGAAAATGTCTCTTCAAAGTCAAGTCCTTCAACTTGTGTGTATCCTTTACATACCAATCTAGCTTTGTTCCTTGTAACATGTCCATCTTCATTCAATTTATTTCTGAATACCCACTTTGTGCCAATAACATTCTTATTCTTTGGTCTTGGAACCAATTCCCAAGTGTCATTTTTCTCTATTTGATCCAATTCTTCATCCATGGACTTATTCCAAAATTCATCCTTGTTGGCCTCTTCAAAACTGTTTGGTTCAATCGTAGATGAGAGTTCTAGGAGCATTTTTTCTGGCAAACGGATTCTTCTTCTAGTCTCAAATCATGCATCTTTGTTTTCGATAATCTGATCTAAAGAATGATTCTTTTTTACTCATTTTCTAGGTGTCTTTGGAGGCACTTGCTGAAATTTATCTTCTATCTGATTTTTTTCATCTTCCCCTTCTACGTATTCTTCATCTTCTGCTTCTTCTTCGTAAAGTTGTTCCATTGATTCATTTTCTTCTTCCTTTAATTCTCGTCCACCTGTTTCATCAATGGTTACATTGATGCTTTCCACAACTTTGTTCAACCTCAGATTATAACACTTGTAGGATTTCCTTGTACTTGAGCAACCAAAAAGTACTCATTTGTCCACACGAGATTAAAAATTTCTCATTCTTCCATATTCTCTTTTGATGTAGTATTTGTTTTCAAATACTCTGAAGTGCTTCACATTTTTTGGTCTTCCTTTCCATAGCTCATAGAGATTTTTGTCAGTGTTGTTTCTAAGCATTAATATGTTTTGAATGTGAACTTTTTTATGCATTGCATGTGTCCAAAATATATCTATCAATTTGGAATCCATTAGCATTGTTAAAGCCATTTCATGTACCATCATGTTCTTTTTTTTAACAACTCCATTATGTTGAGGTGTCCTAGCAACAGAGAATTGTCTTTTTATTCCATGCATGTTGTAGTAGTCCATAAATTCCTTTGAAGTGAACTCTCCTCCATTATCATATCTCAAACATTTGATTTTTGAATCCATTTCATTTTCAACCATTTCCTTGTAGACCTAGAAGTTTTCAAAAGCTTATTACTTAATCCTGAGAAAGAAAACTGTAGTCATTCTTGTATAATCATCAACTAATAACATAAAGTATTTCTCACCTTTTAAACCCTTTGTTGTAGTTTGTCCAACTAGATCAGTATGCACAATTTCCAGTCGTCTTGTCGTTGAATATTCCTTTGATTTGAACTTGGTCTTTGTTTGTTTTTCTTGTTGACAATGCTTGCATAAAGTGTTGGTTGGTTTTGTGATCTGGGGAATTTCTCTAACTGCTTCATTTTTTATGAATTTGACAAGGTTATCAAAGTGTATGTGACCCATTCTTTTGTGTCATATCCAAGCTTCATATTTCTTTCCTAGACAACACTTTTCATTTCCAATTTCACTTAATACATATATGTTGCTTGAAGTTCTTGCAGTTGTTGCAATCAATTTTCCTGAATATTATTTTTGTATCTCTCACTTTTGTGAATCGAAAGTAAATTTATGACCTTGTTCACACATTTGACTCACATTTAGAAGATTATGTTTCATATATTCTACGAGTGTAACATTTTCTACCTTGGTATTCTTGTTTCCAATTATGACTGTGCATTTTCCAATGATTTTAGTTGAATCATCATTTCCGAAGGAGAGTGATCCATCTCTTTCCTTTATTAATGTAAGAAATTTTTCTTTATCACCTATCATGTGTTTTGAACAGCCACTGTCAACATACCAACCACGTTTCTTCTACTTATCTTGTACATCAAGTGTGTGTTATTCATTGCTATATCGATTCTTCTTTCTTATCCATATTCTCTTCTGAGGTTCATGTCTATGACTATTGTTGTTTTGTTGTGGTTCTCTAGGAGGGACTGTCATTCTGCAATATTTGGCCATGTATCCAAAGTTGTTACACTTGTAGCATTCCACTTCAGTGCTCAATGATTCAAACATGTTGTAACTTATTCTCTATGTTTCACTAGGCCTTCTTGGATAACCCTTTTGTGCATGAATTTCAAATTTGTTTATGTTCCTAATGTTAGCTTTGCAATTCATAGCTTTATGTCCAAAATTATTGCATGTGTAACATAAACCAAAAAATATAGTTTGATACCTGGGATTTGAAGATCTTCTTAAATGAGTTACTCTTATGAATCCTTCTTCTTCCTGAGGCCTATCTGTTTTTGTTGGTCGTTGATTTTGAAATCTGAATATTCTCAATGGAGGAGTGTCCTTGTAATCTTCCTTGTAGGTTTTCATATCCCCTTTGATTGTTTCTACATAACTTTTTGGATATTTTTCTTGTTTTGTTTTTTTGTATCTTGATCCCTTTTCTGTCTGATTGTATCTAAGTTCGGACTTGACATGATGAGGATTTTGACTGTCAATAATGTCATTGACTGTTGATAATGTCATCCAAAACTTTTGAGTTGTTCTGCATATTTTTCTTTTGAATATCCTTTCTTAATGTGACAATATTTGCCTCCAAATTTCCAATGATCATGTCTCTTTCTTCTAGTTGTTCTTTGAGTGCTTATTCAATTCTTTTATCTTCTTCTATTTGAACCTTCAAATTTTTGATCATTTGGTCTAGTTCTTGAGTGTCTTCTTTCTTTTCTAGTTCATCTTGTAGCTTCTTGTTTTTCTTTTTTTCTCTTTTTATAACTTATATGGCAGTCAACAATTCTTCTTGGTAGTCAACTTCTGTCTCTTCATATTCTTCTTCGGTGTCTTCTTTATCAAAGTCTTCTACTGCCATGAATAGAACTCTTTATGTCTCAGTATCGTTGTCTTCATCTTCATCTGATGAGGAGATGTCTTCTTTGATGCAGAAGCTTTTCTTGAAAGCTTTCTTTATGGTTATTTTTCCTTTATATGTTTGTTTTTTGTTTGAGTAATCTTCATCATTCCTCTTATTTTTCTTATGAGGACATTTGTTAGAAAAATGACCAATACCATCACAAATAAAACAAATCAATGGAAGCTTACCTTTATATCTGTCGTTGGTTCCCTTGTTCAATCTTCTGACAAAGTTGGCCACTTCTTCATCATCTTATGAGATGTCATTGTTGCTGCTATGTTCTTTTTCCTTTTTCTTTCCCTTTTTCTTTTACCTTTTGGATGCTTTGAAGATGCTTCTTTTATATATAGATTTTCCTGCTCAGTTCTCATTTCATACGTTGTGAATATTTCATGCAATTCATCCATCCTTATTGAGTCTAGATATTCTATTTCTTCTTGTGTTGATATATTAGGATCAAATATCATAGGAAGAGATCTTAGTACCTTTTGAACAATTACAGATTCTTTAATGTCTTCTCTCAATCCTATGATTGCATTTATTGCTTCATCGACTCATAAGAAGTAAGCTGCAATATTCACATCTTCCTTCATCTTTAGTTGTTCGAACTGACCTCTGTAAGTTTGAAACTTTGTTTCTTTGACTTTTGAATCTCCTTCATAAATATTTTGAAGCTTGTCCAAAATCTCTTTAGCGGATTTACAATGTATAAATTTGGTGTACGTTGATTCACAAATACCATTCATAAGTTCATTTGTGGCTTTGGAATTATTTTGACCGAGTTTTATTGCTCTTTCATTTGTTGGTGGAACTGTTGGTTCTTTGTATCCATCTACAATTGATTGCCAAATTTCAATTCCCTGTCCATTTATATATGTTTTCATCCTTATGCTCCAAAATTCATACTTATGTCCATCAAACTATGGTATTCCATTTTTATACATGATATTTCTCTCCATGATCTACCTTTCAGTGGTTAAACTGATTTCTGAAGGAACCTGATCTGATTCCAATTATTGGATTACTGAGAGGGGGGGTGAATCAGTAATAGAGAAATTCAATCCCTTTTAACCACAAAATGCAAGTGTTATATCAATGTAGCATTATCATCCAATAGTTGCAGAGTAAATAAACAATGAACAAATGAGAAATCATACACATACACAGTACACGAGTGTTTTTACATGGAAACTCAAAGCGGGAGAAAACCACAAAATGTTTTTACTTATATGGATTTAAGAATTACATTCATTGGAAGCACCAACTTCCTTTGTTTTCCAGTTGCAATTGGAAGGAGGCTCCAACCCCTTGATTTCTCAGTCTACAATCTGAGGGAAGATCCAACTCTCCAATTCTCTAGTTAGAATCAGAAGGAGGCTACAACCCCCTATGTTCTTTGGCTACACCAAAAAGTAGCTACAACCACCTGTCCTTGCCCCATCCAACCACCCTGATGTAGAAGTAGAATGATGGAACTAATTTCACACTATCACTGTGAGATATACCACTGTAAACTTGTACCAATCAACCTGCACCAACAACCTGTAACAACCTATACCAAACAACATGTAATCAACCTATACCATAAACAAGTGTATCAACCATGCACCAACCTGTACCATCAATGAGTGCATTAACCATGCACCAAATATGTACCAATCATGCATCAAATACATAAACTATGACTCATCAATATGTACCAGCATCATAAGCTATACACCTCATGTATGTGCCAAATCATCAACTACTTGTCTCAACCATGTACCCAACATGTACCTCAACCAAAATCCCTCATCAATTTCATCATCCAAATATGATTTGTAACTCTATAATAGACCTGGTGTATATGATCACATACATGTAAACATTCCTTAACTTTAACAACAAGAGACTAGCATTTTCATCAAACTTTAGTTTAGTCTCACATGACTAATTTTGGATTATTCAACAACCCTAACTTGCAATAATCATAACTATGTACTTGTGATGAATAAAGATCTGAAAATGGTACACAATATTGTTATTCAGTTTCTTTTATACAATTCTTCCAGATTTCACTACTTGGAACCTCTCAGAAAAGGAGTTATATAAAAAATGGCATACCTTGTTGAATTTTGGCTTATTCTAGAGAGAGAATTTGTCGAGCGTGCCCCACATGAAATATTTGTTGTATGGATATGAAAATGGTACAACGAATACTAAAAAATGAGCTCTAACCAATACATTTGGTCTTACTGAATTTGGATCTGTTATGAATAATTTATGATGTTTTTACCTGAATCACATGTTTTAGACTAGTTTCGGGACTAGCCATAAACCCCATTTTCCACGGAGTGTAACTCCAAAACTAAAACGACCCACAAGCTCAAATTTTTATCACGGCTACTTGGATATGTTTTCTCAACAACCTACAATTTTGAGGTCTGAATCATTCTAGAAAAAAAAAATTATTGTGAAAATGGTGAGATGACCTGTAGATAACATACGTTAGAAAGCATCATCAAAAGAATTTATCCTCCCTTGAATTTTTTCCTTCTTTACTTCACCTTCCCTCTTAAATTCAGCTTAGATATCCTTTGGTTACCTTAGTCACTTGTAGACATTCAATATGCTCAAGTTTGATTTAAAATGAGAGACCCTTGCCTCTTATTTATACTTTCATGTAGCTTCCTCAAGGGGTTACCTTCTAACCATCTTAAACCACTTTCCTTATTTTAGGGCTAATCCACTTCTAACCACTTGTCCACTTAGTAATTTCTCCATTAACTTTATTATTTAAATAATTCCTTTTGTATATACTTTGAATTATAGTAAACTCGTCACTTCACTTTATTATTTACCTTCTAAAATCTCTTAAACCACTTTCCTTATTTTAGGGCTAACCCACTTCTAACCACTTGTCCACTTAGTAATTTCTTCATTAACTTTATTATTTGAATAATTTATTTTGTATCCACTTTGACTTATAGTACACTCATCACTTCACTTTATTATTTAAAGTATTTCTTCTTTGCAACCACTTTGACTACTTTGACCTTTTGGGGCTTCTAGATGACTCATGAGGGTTCTCCAACTTCACATGGCCATAACTCTCTAACCGTGAGAAGTTATGTGACGTTCCACATACCACTGAAAATGGCATGACATGTACTATCCATATAAAATAGTCTTAGCTACAAATATATCAAAACTCATACCATTATCCATCAAACAAACTTGGGTCCATTACCCAAACCTGTGCTACCAGAATTCACTACTGGACTTTCTTCAAGGGTTGACATCAATGACAACCAACCCAATTAATCAATAGGAAATGTGTCCCAAGACACAGGAGGAGATAGAATACATGTAAAGGGTCCCTTATTCATTAGCAATTGACAGCTTGATGTATGTGATGGTTTGCACAAGACCGGATATTGTACATGCAGTGGGAGTTGTGAGAAGGTATATGAACAATCCAGGTAAAGAACATTGGGAGGAAATAAATTGGATTATTAGGTATTTGAA
>JASDQU010101277.1:0-12855 GCA_032191745.1 Picea mariana | reverse complement strand
CATTGTTCTACAGGGGTATGTTAATTCACATATGGCAGGTGATAAAGATAGCAGGAGGAACACCACAGGGTATGTTTTTACTGTAGGTGGAACATCAATAAGTTGGATTTAGAAACTACAAAAGGTTGTTTCACTTTCAACAACATAAGCAGAGTATGTTGCTACTACAGAAGCTAGTAAAGAGATGATTTGGTTACGGAGGTTTATGGATGAATTGGGAAAGAAGCAAGAGAATGGTAGGTTGTACAATGACAACGAGAGTGTCATTCATATTGAAAATAACTCTATATTCCATTCGAATACTAAGCATATACATATCAGGTACCATTTCATATGATCTATCTTGGAAGATGGAAATTTGAAGTTGGAAAAGATACACACTAGCCAGAATCTTGCAGACATGTTAACAAAGGGAGAAATTGAGTTCCTGCTCAGTTTCAGTAGGTGTTCAAGCATGAAGGTGAAGATGAGAAATTTTCCAATTCCAAGGTGGAGTATGGTCTAGCAGGTACAACAACAGTGGAGTTGTTTTGATCAGTCTCCAAGTGGGATATTGTTGGTTGTGGAGCCTTGTTATCTTCATGTTTCATAGGTCTTTGTTTTCATCCATGTTTATACCCAATGAAGATTGTACACCCCAGAATATTGTACACCCCTCCATGTGGGGGGGTTTCATGGGGGATTTCCCCCCCTGAGGGGTCTGGGGGGCTCATCCCCCCGATTGGGGGGTCCGAGGGCAAGCAGGCCCACGATGGGGGTTCGAGGGAGAATCCCCATAAGGAAAAATTTCCTTGTAAATGTATATTTTAATTTCATAGTAAATATGGACCATTCATTATAAGGTCGCAGATCTGATGATAGAAGTTATGTTAGGGTTTTTTTCCCTAGAAAGCAACCCTCTTTTATGAGAGAATTGTATTGCGGCTATGTATCATTGTGAATATTGTATTTTGAGAGAGGAGATTGTGAAAGAAAGAAGAGGAAGTTACAGTGGGTATGTTGTAGGTTGTGTCCCTTCATTTGTTGGGTAATAAAAAGGAAGGACCTAGCAATTTCTATGGTGGACATGACCCACACTGGGTAAACCATGTATATCTATGTCTCTATTGTATTGTGTATATTTTGTGTTTCATTTCTACATTTGTTTGTATTTTATTGCTCTACGATCCTATTTTTCTAACAATATGTACATATTAATGGCTATAGCATGCATTTTATGCACCAACCACTTTGTTATATTTTCCTTTTATGTGTTTGATATCAAAGTTATATTCACTAAGAAATTCCAACCATTTAATTTGTCTAGCGTTTAGTGTTAGTTGTTCAAATAGATATTTCATACCACTATGGTATATCCTCAATTCAAATTATTTTCCCATAAGGTAATGCCTCCACATTCTTAAGGCATGTACTATGGTTTTTGACTCTAATTCATGTGTGGCATAATTTATCTCGTGCTCTTTCAATTTTCTGGACGTATAACAAACCATGTGTCCATTTTGGATAATAACTCCATTGAGCCCTTCCTTGCATGTATCTGTGCACACAACAAAATCCCCATATGTATCTGCAACTTTTAAAATAGCTACATCGGTTAACAAATGCTTCAATCATTAGAACTTTTCTTCACAATTAGCACTCCATTCAAACTATACTCCTTTATTTTGTAAAGATGTTATTGGGTGTGCAATTTTGGAGAATCCCACAATGAATCTCATGCAATAACTAGCTAGAACCGTAAATGATCTAACCTCTGAAATATTTGTTGGCGTTGGCCAACTCTTGATTGCTTCAATATTTTATGGATCCACTACTATGCCCTCTTTTGAAACAATGCGACCCAAATAATGGATCTGATTTTGATAAAAAGTGCATTTACTCAATTTGGAATACAATTGGTAATCTCTCAACACTTGGAGCACCACCTCAAATGCTTCGCATGCTCCTCCTCTGTCTTAGAACATATGAGAATATCATCTAAGAATATAATTACAAAATTTTACAGAAAATCTATGAACACTTAATTCATTAGACACTTAAATGTAGTCAATGCATTTGTCAACCCAAAAGGCACCACTACAAACTCATAGTGTCCAAACATTGTCTGAAAGGTTGTTTTTCTAGTATCCTCTTCTTTGATTCTCACTTGATGATATCCTGACCTTAAGTCAATCTTGGAGAATATATTTTCTCCTTTTAGCTAATCAAAATATCATCAATCCTTGGCAAGGTATACTTATTCTTGATTGTAACTTTGTTCAATTGTCTGAATTCAATACATAACCTCAATGTTCCATCTTTCTTCTTGACAAAAAGAATTGGGGAACCCCAAAGAGAAATATTGGGGAATATGTACCCTTTCTTTAACTACTCCTCTAGCTACATTTTCAACTCTTTTAGCTCTAGCATGCTCATTATGTAGGGAGTCTTAAATACTGGGAAACTCCAGGCATTAATTCAATACAAAAATATATATCCCTATTTGGTGGAAATCCTGGAAACTCATCAAACATGTCTTCAAACTCTTTCAAGACTGGATAATCCTCAAGACTTGGATCCTTATCCTTCATTATCTCTTCAATATGGGTTGCATATATCTAGCACCATTTTCTAAAATTTATTTTCAGTTGCAATGTTGAAATATCTCGGACAAATATAAGCCTTGGAATACCTTTCACTATCCTTGGATTCCCCTTGGATACCTTGTTATAAAAATCTAAAACAATTTGATGGTTCCCTAACCAATCCATACCAATAAAGTAGCCATACGACCCCATGGTATGATATTCAAATCTACCTTAGTGTTAGTTCCATTCATGTTTATAGGGCATCCTTTAACAAGCTCATTAATTATTCTCTTGGTTCCAATGGCAAGATGAACTAACCAAGACTTTTCATGCTTACAATTCTTCAATTTAAATATTTCAACTAGATTTGGATCTATATAGCTATGACTAGCTCCATAATCAATTAAAATAGCTATGGGTTGATTATCAATCTTACCTTCCACTTCAATCATGAGGGATTGATAGTTTTCTTGTCTATTGCCCAAGGTTTCATAGATCCTTAGCATGCTTTTTCCAACGTCCTCTACTATCCCCTCCTTCTTGATTCTATGAAAAATATTCATCTTATCTCCTCAATGAGGACAATATTTATACATGTGATCTCCTTCACATCCCCAACACTGTATGGGTTGTTGTCTTGGCCTCTTTCTCAAGGACTCTATCATTTTCTGATCACCTTGATATGGATTCCCTTGTTGATATGATTGAGATTTATTCCTTATGAAAGGTGTCTTGAATCCTTTATTCCTTTGATCCATATTTCCTTTCTTCTTGCCATCCCAAGCCTTTTGGAAAGTTGGCATTCCTCTGTTTTTCTCATACAAATACTTATCCTTCCTTGTGGCTTCCTCTAAATTTTTGGGCTCATCTAACATAATTTTATCCTTATAAAAGGATTGGTGTCCACTTAGGAACTTTTTAATTTTGACCTTCTCATCTCTGGTGAAGCTCACATACCTGATAAGTTCCAAGAACTTTCTCTCATATTCATCCATGGTCACATTCCTAAGTTTTATTTCAAATAACTCTTGCATCTTCTTGTCATAATATTTCTCAGACAAGTACTATTGCTGAAAATATTTCTTGAACTACTTCCAAGAAATTTTTTTATCATCAAGGTTCTTAACCTGCTTCAACCAGTCACACCAGATATATGTCTTTTATTGAAGGAGGTATCTTGCAATTATGGCTTATGAATTTGATGAGTATTTATGCAACTATAAATATCTCCTCATTCCTATAAACCATGTTTCTGCATCTTCACCTTTTGTGTTTTCTCCATTGAATGATGGTGGCTTGATTTTCCTCAATTCCCCTTGCAAGCTATCTGACTTGTGTCTCCTTCTGTGATGCCTGATAGGAGGTATACTTGGGTTGATTTTTTACCTTGAACATGCATATGTTTTTTCTTGTCGAGTGTCATGGGGAATGATAATGTTGATGTTCGTTAATACTCATTGATCGTCTAGAACCTCCATGATCATCCCTCCTATCATGAGACCTAAATGCTTCCATTTGTCTGGCACTAGCTTCTTACCTTGTGCATGAATATTTGTTTTCTTTCTTCTGCAACATATTCAAGATTTGGAGTATCTCCTCTTGATATTTCATGATCCTTTCATTGTTGTCTCTATAGCTCAACACTTCTTTTTGCAAACTCCTCAAAGTTATAGGCTTGTGTCTATCTCTTCTTCCATTAGACTCAGTCTCAGCATTACCCATGCTGGCATGCAGACCTATAATTTATTATGCATGGTTGTAATACCCTTGAGAATCCTCCATATCTCTAGTTCTCATGTAGGTACCAAAATCTGTTTTTTTGTATCTATAAGTATGCAAGAATGTGCATCCAATAATTGTTGTTAGAATTAAGAATATTGCAAATTATTTGTTAATTAGATCACATGATATTCTTCATGTCAATTTATGAATAACACAATGCTCCAAGTCAAAATACAATTCCTTAAACACATTATTCTCTTAAACATCTCTCCATACTTCAAATACTATACTCATGCCTCATTCGGGGTTTTGAGTGAAAAGTTACAACACCCACATGCTGTAATTTCCACTTTCTTGTTGCTTCATAATTACTTTAATAACTTCTAAGAAAATTTTAGAACCCAATTAAAAATTGTGGGTGGAGAGGTGTCTTCACCTCCTCAATACCTTTCTAATTACTATTCGTTTATTGAATTTCAAGTTTAGAGCTAAAATTTATGGTCAGGAGAAGTTTAGGTTGTTTTACCCAATTTATCACTCCATGTTGCAGGTGTCTTATTTCTCTTCCTGCACATTTTCAAGTACCCATAGCCCAATTCTAACTCCATCGTTGGTTTATATGGTTCATAATATTTCCATTGATTGTCCATATGCCCCAAACGGACTTCTAAGCAAGGGGTTATGCCCTCTAGAAGTAAATTTATGACAAAGTTTTACCCTTACTATTTTGGTCATAAATTTCTCATAGGAGCTCTATTTTGCGAACAGTTTATCTCGTTGGATAGCTCTTTCCTAATTATTTTATTTGAGTTGTAGAGACATAGTGTACCTTGGTAAACTATATTATCATGGGTTTTGATTTCCTAAAAACATCGTTTAGGGCCTCAAAATCGCCCCGCAAGTTAATAACCTTCAAAACCACAAAATTTCGCATACAATTCATTTTTTTACTATTGTGACATCCCTTTAAGTCTAAATCGTTGATCTCAAATCATGTGGAATCCGAGTAGTTGATCTGCACTACATTTTCCATCGGCAACCAATGTTCACCTTTGGCGCGGACAATTCTTTCCCCAAACTGCTGACCCGGCCATCGGCCATCGACCCAACTCCCTGACGACCGATTTTCACACAAATCCAAATCGGATGATTCGCCCATCGTTCATCGCTAATATTTTTTAGCAAATGAAAAATCCTCACTAATTCAGTAAACACCCGACCACCATCCCATCGGCGATCGACAATCCATAATGACTATCGAAAACAGTCCACCAAATTGATTGACCTCACCATCAGCCATTGGCCAATTCTAGGTTGATGTGGCATGATAAATCATCCTCAGGCATCAATATGGGTGATGTGGAATGACACATGGATGTTGATGTGGCATGACACGTGGATGTTGACATCATCATCCTTTTTGTCTTCATCGACGATCGACCACTTCTCTTGGACAAATGAAAATGCTCGTCACAATTCGTTGATCCCTGATTCATCAGTCATTGGTGACTGACAATTCCCCTAAGTGCATGAAAACTTCATCTGAATCCACCAATCCTGGATT
The DNA here is from genome assembly GCA_032191745.1 of Picea mariana. Lineage (NCBI taxonomy): Eukaryota > Viridiplantae > Streptophyta > Pinopsida > Pinales > Pinaceae > Picea > Picea mariana. Next base: position 7,002 of record JASDQU010101277.1, on the reverse strand, counting down.
CGTTGATCATCGGTGAGTTTTTTTGGTGAACTTTAGCACTTAGAAATTTCAGCCAAAATCTGTCGAGCATCAACCATAAGTCGTCGAAAATCAGAAACTTATTTTGATCAAACCCAACTCTTCACCCAACTTGTTGATTTGAACATCGGTCATCGATGAATTTTACTAGCAAACTTAAAACTCTTCGCAAATTTCACCGATTTTACCATTGACCATCGGTGAAATCTTTCGATGAAATCCAATACTTGGAAAAAATTTCTTGATCACAATCCAAGTGAATCTAGGTCGTCGATCCCTTCAACTTCCAATCTGTCGCATTGAATCTCAATCGTTGATTTGTTCGACCTTCCAAACGGACAAAACCTTAAAAAAAATTAAATTTATCAATGTTAGTCTCAGTCACTGATCTTTCAATCACACACAATCCCGGTCGTCAATTTATCAAACTGCTTGTAACTCTGTAGTGGCCATTAAAATGTGAAGTTCGACCATTTCAAGTCGAATTTGGCTCTGCAAATGTGCATATTGGTTCCATCAAAATCCTTAAATAGTATTTATTAGTTTAAACATGAATCTTGACCACGAGTTTGAGTATTTGACTCTGATTTCCTCCCAATTTTCCCCCAAATATGTATAGACCAAAGTATGCAACAACAAATTTATTCAAATCCACATTGGTTCTTAGCCCATATGGACCCATTGTTGAACCAGTAGTTATGATAACATATAGTAACATACACAGATCCTAGCTGGGTCACGTCACTCCTAAAACGACCCCATAAAATTTATCATACTAAACTTAAAATGTGGATGTAATACACAACATGTTATTGAAGCCCATTCAGTTGTCCATGCTAATTAAAAACATAAATATAGCTACTCTAAATGTGCATAGTATAAACTAAGTGAAGCTATTTTCATTCAACCATAAAATGTAAATTTATATGCATCAATTCTACTCTCAAAAAGTAGCATTTAACCAAACAACTCAGAGTAAATTACATAGCAATTATATCAGCATTTTAACATGAATAACTCAGCAAATAATAACACGTATCTTATGACAGTATGCAACTTGCCGCAAAGGATGAATTTTCCTCTCAACCATAACCTGTTTTTTATAATTCTCAACAGCAAGACACCCCCAAGCTAGGGCTATGAATCCACAAGAGACAGAGATCCCTAAGGCTATCTAATGTCCCCCCTTTCAGCAGTTAAACTCTCAGCTAATTCTAGTCCACGAGCACACTTCCCCTCAACCTGCACAACCCAAGGGATAGAATTCCCCTTCATTTCTCATATTCCCTCGGGCCTTTCCAATCCCATCTAGGGATTCCACCATAGGTTGGACAAGAATTCTACTTGTTGGGACTTCAGTAATTCTACAGTTGCAACACAAATTCACCTACTAGCCAAAACACAAGTTTTCTTGACAAATTTTGATTAGCTCGTCACTCCCAGGAATGCATCCTCTTTCTCCATGAAAATTACATATCCAACAACATCCAAACAAGTCCACAACAACTTCCTTTAATCTTCATCACTTATAAATCTATTGCTATCCAGAAAACTCCATGTAAAGGCATTTATTTCTCCAAAAACGTGAATGTGAAAAAAATATGGTCCACTGCCCATATGAATTTCCTCTCTTTCTCTTGCTTGCTTGACTTGCACTCTTCCCCAAGTGGATTTTACTAATCCCCCATACTCTCAATAACTATGGAATTGACTCTCACACCAACCCTCTTACACGAATTCAATGATTGGGATCTAGAACACTCAATAGCTAATGGAAAGTTCATGGTAAGGATAATTTAGAGAGAAATAAGAAATGGTTTTTGGTTTAATAGATATGGTTAACTCTCCCCCTTGGACCCTATATATATATATATCACTAGTTCAGGGTTTGAAAATAGGGTTGTTACACAAATTCTAGAACCTTTTTTTAAATGGAGGGTAAAACTAGATTACTATAAAATACACCTAACACACATATGACCTCCAAATTGAGTGATAAAATTTGTGGAGTTTGTATTTTATCGTTTCACATCTATTCATACCTTTACTTGTGCATTTTCAAACCAAACACGCTCTACTCTGCATAAAGGTTAAAAACTTCCTTGTAAATGAAAAAAATTCATTTCATGCTCTTTTAATTTCCTTGATTCATAGCACACCACATGTCCATTCTAACTAAGGACTCCATCAAGCCCTTACTTGCATTCATCAATGCACACAACGAAGTCTTCATTAGGATCAAAAATTCTCAATATTGGTGCACTTGTCAACAAACTCTTCAAGTGTTGGAAACTCCTTTCACAATCATAAGTCCACCCAAATCTCACACCTTTATTTTGCAATGATGTGATTGGGTGTGAAATCCTTGAGAAGCCTTCAATAAACCTTCTATAGTACCTTGCAACTCCCATGAATGATCTCACCTTTGTGACATTCCTTGGTGTCGTCCATCCTTCAATGGATTTTATCCTCTTCGGGTCCACTACTATCCCTTCCTTTGAAATGATATGACCCAATTAATGAATTTGTCTCTAGTAGAATGAGCACTTACTCAACTTTGCATACAATTGATGTCCTATCAATACTTGTAGCACAATTCTCAAGTGCTTCTCATGATCTTATTTATATCTTGAGTAAAAATATGGAATCCAAAAATACAATGACAAAATTATCTAAGTATTCTATGAAAATACCATTCATTAAACACATGAAGATAGATGGTGCACTCGACAACCCAAATGGCACTATTGTAAAATCATAATGGCCATACCTCGTCCTGAAGGTTGTCTTTCTTATGTATTCCTCTTTAATTATTACCCGATGATATCCTGATTTGAGGTCAATCTTAGAGAATATTTTTGCATCTTCCAGTTGGTCAAAGAGATCATCTATCCTTGGCAAAGGATACTTGTTCTTCATTGTTACCTTATTCAGCTTCCTGAAGTCAATGCAAAGTCTCAACGTTCCATCCTTTTTCTTCACAAATAATACTGGGGCACCCCCAAGTGACACACTTGGGCGTATATACCCCTTCTTTAGAAGCTCTTCAAGTTGCATTTGCAATTCTTTCAGTTCTATGTACTCATCCTATAAGGAGTCTTAGATATTGGGGACACTCCAGGCATTAGATTTATAAACAAATCAATATCTCTTTTGGGTGGAAACCCCAGTATTTCTCTAAATACATATTCAAGCTCCTTTAGAACTGCATAGTATTCAATATTTGGCACTTTATCCTTAGGTGTCTCCTCCATATGTTTTGCAAATACTTGACATCCTTTCCTGAAGCTTTTCTTCAGCTGCAAGGCTGAAACTTCTCTAATAGTTATAGACCTTGGTATACCCTGTACTATTTTTAAGTTCCCTTATTCATACAAGAAAGTAAAAGCCTTATTATAAGAGTCTAGAATAGCATGATGAATGTCCAACCAATTCATACCAATTAGGCAATCATATGAGCCCAAAGGTATAATATTCAAATCGTCTTTTGTGCCCAGTCCATTCATTTCCATTGGACATGCCTTAACCATCTCATTAATTTTCCTTTTTACTCATGTAGCTAACTGCACCAACCAATGTTTCCCAAGCTTTATTTTTGGAAAATGAAATATGTCAACCATCTTAGGATCTAGATAGCTATGACTAGCTACTGAATCAATTAAAATAACAATGGGCTGGTTGTTGATCTTACCTTCCACTTCAATCATATGTGACTAAAACTTAGCTTGCTTGTTATACATGGCTTCATAAATCCTAGGTATATTTTTTCCCATGTCCTCCACTATATCATCTTGTTGTACATTGTGAACAGCCCTCACTTTGTCACCTCTATGAGGAAAATCTATGTACATATGTTCTCCCTTACAACCCTATCACTTCATTGGTTGTTTCATTGGTCTTTTCCCCATTTCCTTATTCATTCGAGGCTCCTTGGAGTTGGTTGTCCCTGAAAATTATTTATGAAGAATGGTGACTTGGTCCCCTTCTTCCTCTGCTCCATTTTTCCTTTCTTCTTGTCCTCCCAAGACTTTTGGTAAATGGGTTTTCCTCTATGTTGATCATAGAGACAGTTGGCTCTCCTTATGGTTTCCTCTAGTGTCTTGGGATCATCATATTGTATCTTATCATTGATAAACGATGGAAGCCCACTCAAGTAACTATAAATCTTATATTTCAGTAGCTCTAGAAATATCCTATCATACTCATCTATGGCCATGCTCCCAAGCTTGAGTTAAAAGAAAACCTTCATTTTATTATCATAGTAACATTTGGTTAAGTATTTCTTCTTGAAATACCTCTTGAAATCCCTCCAAGTAACCTTTCTCTCATCAATGTGTTTCATTTGCACAAATCGGTCCCACCACATTTATGTTTTTCCCTTGCGCTGGTAGATAGAAATTCTCCCTTCTACCTATCAAGAGTAATTATGTAACTAAAAGTACTTCCTCGTGCCCAATAGTAAGGTCTTTCCATCCTCATCCTTATTGTGCTCATCATCAAAAGTAGGAGGCTTAATATTATTCATTTATCCTTGTAGCTCGTACACCCCAGACCTTTTCTTATGCTTCATGATAAGATATGGACTTGAGCTAATGTATGCTTTCCTAGCTAAATGTCTTGGAGAGTGATGGTGATGTATGTCAACACTTCTTGTTTTTCTTCTCTCATCATGAGACCTCTATCTCCTTGAATTGCTTGACTCAGTCTCCTTAACCATCTTTTTCTCAATTATGTCCAAGCTTTGTAGCAACTTGATGTTGAAGCTATCTTGTTCCTTCTTGGATTTCATAAGCCTATCATTATTAGCTTTATAACTTTGGACATCCTTTTGCAAAAATTTTATGGTATTTACCAAATCCATGCTTTCTTCCTTGCCTTCTCCATGTCCATTTGAATATGTACCCTATTCACCTATATTATAATACATCCTTCTGACCTCATCTTCATGATTGTAGGTTCTGTGTGCATCTTCCATGCTTTGGATCTATGCGTTAATCATGTTATGATCAACTAGTTTTTAACTCTGCCAAATGTGCACGCAACAATATTTGTTAGACTAAATAATTTACAAAAACCATAAATACTGTGCACATTATGTTTCATAATTGTATCGGAATCCTTTCTTTTGATTCCTATTGAATTTAACAGCCTAATTCAAAATTATGGGTGAATATTTGGACTCTGATGTCCATGAATTTTCCTCCCATTTTCTCTTCTTTCTTTCAAAGTGTGCATGCACACCAATTATGTGTTATACACCCATATTCATCATGTGCGCATGCTCTACACACACAATACCAAACACACATACAACACACAAGTATTCAGTGTGCATAGATTTTATATCAAGAACTAATATTTAACACGCTCAACTTTTGGTGTTCCACGCATCAATATCTAGTGCACACAACTTCTATTATGTGCACCAATACTCCACACACATTACAGCTTTGCTCTACATTACACCAACATTCACTATGCACCCTCATGCACCAATATTCAATGTCCATCTCTAATTTTACTCCATGCAACACCAATATTATGTGTGCACGCATTGCACACCAACATTATGCATGTGCCAAAAATTAGGTTATGTGTGGTACTCATATTCAATGTGCACTCATTACGCATCACCAGTATTCAATGCACATGCCCTACGCACTATTATTATGAACTCACCCATCCATTCTACATGGAATCCATATTCATCACGCACGTATTGCACTCCCATATTACGTGTGCTCCACCATTTATACACCTTGTATCTCAAATATTCAGTGTGCACACTTCACGCACCGAAATTTGTGTGCACATCACAACTATGCACCGTGTAGTGATGATACTTAGCACACATGAATCATTTCTCCACTTAGCTAATTGTTCCATATTTTCAGCTTGTGATCATGGCAGTCATCAAAAAATTCTTGCCTCGCCAACTTCATGTTGATCTCTATCCCATACAATTCCATTGTTGAACCAAAAGCTCTAATACCACTTTGTAACATCCCATTACCAACAAATCCACAAAATTTCTCTAATACCACTTTGTAACATCCCTAACTCTGCTCTGGACCATGTCACATCAAAATTTTGACCTCTAATACCACTTTATAATGTACCCAACCTCCTAGTTGAGTTTTGTTACCACATTGTAACGGCTCCACTACTGCAACTCACTAAATAAAGCTCTGATATCAATTCTTTCTTTTGCAGAGGAAACTCATTGAAACCAATAGTGCGCACAAGTAGCCGTGTGCTACACGTAGATACATTTTCCTAGTGCGTGCAAACTAGTATCATACCATGCACAACAACTGTGTCTTAGCAATTTTGCACACTCAACCATCATTGTGTCGGTTGCATCAATTGTCCCTCGGCACAAACGATATTTCTATATTCGCACTAGAACCCATACAATTGTTGTTGAAGATACTTAACAAATAATGACTATAACAGTGGAATGAACTCATAAATACAACTACACACAACCATTCATGCCCCACGCGCAGATTATGTCTCATTTGCATGCGCAGACCCTTTTCTTGTGTGTGTGACGAATTGAGCCCTGCCTTGGAATCTCATGTTTTCTACCACGGAATTAACCAATAGGAAATACTTCATAGTTTCTATGCTCTACATATGCTACAGTTATGCAAAAACTAACCATACATGCACAGCCCAACATAATTTTGCACCAATTCCATAAACATAAATAGTGTAATCATGCACATCTTAAATAATTTATAAACACACATAAACTATCATGTCCCATGCCCTACATATGTAGAAAACATGTAGTTATACTACATATATAATCCACGCACAAATATATATACAAATGTAACACACAATATATTTAACAAGTATATGCACATTACTCGAAGAATAACGCACATGAGAAGATACTTATCTTTTGCTGTAATCCACCAACTGTGCCCAAAACTTAGACGTTCCTCCCAGCAATAGACTTTGCCGCCTAGAAAC
>JASDQU010101276.1:402797-419083 GCA_032191745.1 Picea mariana | reverse complement strand
TTTTTACAGTCTCTGTACATTTATTTCATTAATAGAAATCATGTATTACTGTATATCTGTGTTTATGGTTGCATATCTGATACATTTATGTTATATTATTGAATATCTGTGATATCTCTGTGCATTTCTTTATTATATCTTCGCTCTCATTTTGTGCCGAAAATAATCTAGATCACTTGTTGATTTGATTCTGTCGGATAGGAGGGTCTTGGGTCAAGGAGACAATGGTTTTAGTGTCCTTTTGTTCACCTTTTTATCGAATCATGAAGAGGGTAAACTTTTCAGTATGATATCTTTGTGGCATTGTTTTGTCGAGACAATAGTCATAACTACCTCTGGTACATTATAGAGATAACCCCCTAGAGTAACAATTACACTACGAGGTCGAGACTCATAGACAAAATGATGATTCCACATATATGGCTTTCCTAATAGAACATCATATAATTCCAATGGGGAAACATCACACAATACCTTTTCCTTGAAGGGCTTGATGTCGTAGGACATGTGACACTGTTGGCTAACACAGAGATCTCGACCCTAGCGAAGCCATCCGATGTTGTATGGTTGTGGGTGTGGTGTTTTCAACAATCCCAAATATTTTACAACTTCTTTTGACATGAGGTTCTTTTGGCTTCCACTATCGACAACGGAATTTAGTGGGGTCCCCTTCACCCACATCTATGAATGGAAGAGGTGCTCCCCCTCCTTAATATCCTCTGGTTCTTCTAGTTGGATTTTTGTGGTTGCGATGATAGTAGTGGGTTATGCATCAATGATATGTCTCCTTTTATTGTTTTATGAATCAGGTTTTGAGTCAGAGCTCAACTCTATTTCTTTGAGCTCGACCACTAATCACTGTTTCGAGCGACATTCATCAGTGTTGTGCCAAGGGATTTTGTGTAAGTCACACTAGTTTCCAAAGTCCTTCTTCGTCTCCCCATTACCCTTATTTTCCTATGGCTTGGAATGGTTGTCTTGAGGTTGGTTTTTCTGTGAGTTACGAATGCCTTTACCATAATTCATTTGTTGTGTATTTGCAGACTTGAACTCCCACTTTTTCTGTTGCTTAAATTTCTGCTCAATTTTGATAGCATATTGATAAGTGGCTCCTAGTGATGAGATGTCCAAAAACTCCATTTCTATTTGGATGTACTTATGTATAGCCCCATGGTATTTTAGAACCAGAATCCACTCAGAATATTTGATACCCAGCTTAGTGTGCAATGTATGGAAGGTATTTGTGAACTCTAACATTGTTTGTCCCCTCTCTTGATGCAGTGTGGTCCATCTCATGTATTCGTTGTCATATTTTTCAACAAGGTAATATTGTTCCTTGATGGCATCCATAAAAAAATGCCAAGTGGGTTTGGCCTCAAACATTCCAGACTCCTCTATGGAATTTTTCTCACAGTAAGTTTTCCACCAATATTTGACATGGGGGACAACCTTAAGGAGTGAAAAGGTGATATTTTCTCTATTGGAAAAATTGTGGACAGAGAAATAATCTTCTAGCAGATTTAACCATTTTTCGAAAGCATCTACATCTATTTGACCTTCAAACACGGGAATATAAAAATTAATGTGTACCTTGAAAGGGGTGATGCTACCAAAGTGGTTGCTTGATGAAGATGCATCTGTTGTTTTCAGTAGTCGTCGAAGGATTTGGGGAAAATTATCCATCATTTCATCCCTCTATCGCGTGAGGGGTTCCTTGAGCTAAATAGAATCTCATGCTCCCTCGTCTCTGTTTTCTTTTGCCATGGGAGGCCGGTTGGGTTGGCGAGAGCATTTTTCCTCAAGAGAAACTAGCTCAAGACCCAACTCTCTATACCTTGACCTCGTTGGGGACATGCACTAAGAAATGATGAGGAGAAGTCTGCTCTGATACCACTGATCGAGATTATTTTGAGAACAAAATGAAGGTAGAGATATAGCAATGAAATACACAGATATATTTACAGAAATACAGATATACAATAATACAAAATTTCTACTAATGAGAGAAATGTGAGATATGCTCTTCCTAGGTAGGGATATAAACCAAAATATCATCTAAGTAAACTATTGCAAATGAATATAGAAGGGGATGTAATATATCATTCATCAAACACATAATGTAATGGAGTATTACATAAAAAAAAAAGGCATTACCAATCATTCATATTGGCCTTGCCTTGTCTTAAAGGAAATCTTCTAGGTGTCTTCTTCTTTAACTCGTACTTGGTTGTATCGATTCTTAAGGGTGATCTTATTTAGAGATCTGTATTCAGTACACATTCTCCAAGTCTCATCCTTCTTGGGTACTATGATGATAGGTGACTCACAAGGTGAGGAGATTGGTCAAATTACTCCTTGCTCCAATAGCTTCTACAACTTTTTCTTCACTTCACTTTCTTCCAATATGGCTTGTTTACACAAACCAATGTTTGGAAATGGGGAGTTAGGAAACAAATCTATCTCATGCCCCACTTCCCTCTCAGGTGGTAACCCTTTATGCTTCTATAACACTTCTTTGTATTTCTACAAAAGATCCTCTAAATGATTTTTCTACTCTTTAGTACATCCCTCCAAAGATGCCCTTACCTAAATTGATTCATCTCTTGGTCGATTCTTTCTTAAGGAGAGTAATACAATCCTCCTACTTGAATTAATCAATTTCTTGGCTTGGTTAGAACTTAGTAAAGAGATATTGGATTTACCTTTGTGTGCATTGATGATGAAAGACTTCCAATCCTTGATCATTCAATATTGGTTTTATCTCCTCGTGAATATTGCATCCCTCAAGTGCATGTAGGGGCTTCCAAACATTACACCACACACATCAAGTGGTACCACATCCACCTTCACTTCATCAATATAGTTTTAACTTATAGAAAATTTGATCTTACAGTACTTAGTGACCTTAAGCTTTGCATCCTTATTTACCCATCCCAATGGATATGGGTGAGGATGGTCATGAGCTTCCAATCCAAGCTTGTTGACTAGATCTTCTGCTATGAGGTTGGTCTATGAACTAGAATCAAATAGAGAATTCACCTTGCCTTCTTGACCTAGATATTGAAATGGAAGAGTTTGCTTATCTCCTTCTCTTCCTTGGGATGAAGGCTACTTAGTTTGACCTCATTCTCAATTGTAGTGTAGACAATATTTTCATCTACATTTGATTTGATCTCTACCTAGTTACTTGAATCCATGGCTAGCATGTTCTTCTTCTTGGAATCCTTCTTGTATTTCTTTAGATTCAACTCTAGGTGTAGCTTCCAACACTTATCTCTAGTGCGACCATAAATATTACAATGATCATAATGGTTGTTTGGATCCTTGCATTGATGCACTATGGTTGTTGTCTTCCACTTATTATCCTTTCCTTTCCACTTCATATTTCCCTCCTTGGAAGCATCTTTGTAGTATTTCTGCTTGGAACCACCCGATTATCTTTTCTTCTTGACTATATTCTCTAGATATTGTGCTTGCACATAGGCCTCATCAATTTTCCTAGGTTTAAAGAACATCACTTGCCTTCTTAAACAAGATCATAGACCTCCCATATACTTTAGGAGTACATTCGGGTTCTTGGGATATATACCCAACATAATGGCTTGTTTTCTGAACTTGGTGGTGTACTCTTGCACACTCTACCTTTCCTTCTGCTAGAAGTAATGCCAATAGATCCATTGGTCCTCTTTGTACCCAATAGGGTAGAACTAGGACTTAATGAGGGTTTTAAACACCTCTCACTTAGTTACTGGGGGATCACCTTCCAACCTAAGCATATCCATGTGACTCTCCCATGAAGTTTGGGCATGGCCCTCTAACTTCAATTGGGTAAATGAAATTTTTTTCTCTTCTCTTATTAGTTATAAGCATTGAAATAAGCTTCTAATTGTTGCAACCATTGATTGAATTTAACAACATAAATCTCACCTTATCTATAAACTGCCATGAATATTCCACTAGAATAGTTCGTCACAACATATCTAATAAAATATTGAAATCTTTATTATTAAGGTTATTTTTCTTTTAGATCTTCAGAATGTTTAGTTATTTATTTTATGCTTATGCATGAAATAGATAAAATGCAGAAAATAAAGAACGGTAAAATGAAATCACACCATTCACAAATAAACACAAAATGTGACCTAGGAAACTCAATACAAGAGAAAACCCAACTAGAAGGTGAGGCTCCTATTCTCTCTCTTTTCTCTAGTATAAAAAATGATGCAAGTACAAAGAACGAGGCACTCTATGTGGAGTTTCCTTTGACCTGTGGCTGATATGGCTGGTACATAATCTCTCTCCCTATTTTATGCTCACATAATATCACTATCAGATGTTTTACTCAGCTATGGAACACAATACAATGCAAAATAATGGAACCCCTTCTCCTCCTAATGGCCCGGTATTTAACATAGCCTGATAGCCATTGTTACAGGATAAATCGGTATATGCGGACACTAACAGATCTCCCTAGATCCACTTAGATCTAGAACAAAACAGGACAAAACATGACTCTTTCTCTAAGTTGCAGTCATTGAATCTACTACCGAGAAGGAATGAGTGACATACCTTTGTATCGCTTTCTTAGGTCTCTATTGTCCCTACTTTGCTCCGGTGCTCTTGTGAGATCAGGTCAAAGACAACACAAACCAACCAAAGTGAAGATAGCAAAGTATATTCAATGTCAACCTATGCATATGATCAAGGAATTATGCAATAAAATAAGAGTGATTTTATGGGAAAGGGACATGTCGCTGTATTATATTAAATGAAAGTAGAAGATACAACCAAATCGCCTTGATGTCGCAAGCTTCCTTTCAATGGTCCTTGGTTCCAACACACACACTTGCTCTACACTTGCATGAAGAAGATCTAGTACAACTTGATAGACAAATAGAGTCTTCAAGTTTCAATCCAAACAGGGTTCTTCACACAATTCTTTCATCAATTCTCCATTCAATCTTGCTTAACCTCTTCCTTGAGAAACCCTTCATTATATAGGAGAAGGAGAGATGGTTAAAGGATGAGGATGATCCCACTAAATCTGATAAGTCAGTAGGATTCCAACCATGCGAATGCCAACTCATTTTCTAGAAGATACTCTTCTAGAACCTTCGTAACTTCCTCTTCCTTTAAAGCTTCAAAACATGTTCGCACCCTACCTATAGAGAAGAATGTGAACACCTCGCAGGCTAGGTATAGGGTTGTCTGTGAGAATCAAGACTCTCGCACCCTACAACATAGTTAGCCTGCGAACTCATCTTAAACATATGTTTTGTGGAAGAAGACATCAGTCACTTTTCTCAAGCAAAAATTCCTTATGAGAGCATGAACACATAACTGTAGAGACATCACCAGAGTGACCAAAATAATGTGTAACATAATTCCCCCCCAAAGTATGAGGCTGGAACTTGTAACAACCGAAATACTTTGTAAAATGCGTGTGTGTGTCAGAAACAAGGATCGTACCTAATCAAAAACCTGCAAACAATCAAGCATCTGTAGAATATAATACCAGTTATGAGGTAGGCATTCCCATGCTCAGACCACAAATGAATGAAATCATAAATGTAGGCCATGGCCACCAATCATACACTGTGGATCCATGTCACCAAAATACCAGGAATACACTGTGGATCTATGTGTTTAGAAGATGCAGATTAGGACATAGCCACGTGACATACAAAGTGCATCCATGTGTCAATACAAATCATAAATACTCCAGCGCAGCCTGGGCCAAAAGATAAGACCCGGGGTCTTCAATCCCATTGTCTGAAAAGTACGAATCTAAAAATATGATTACATGTGTCTAAGTCGAAGATGGTAGAAACCACTCGATTACTGGTCATTGATGAAAACCGTTAACAAGTGCGAGGGAAATCACCATTGATGTCAATGAATCCCAAGGTACCTAAGCACAATCCAAAAAAATGTGAATAAATGAGATGAAGTCAAACATTCGACGGAATCTCTCGATCAGGGACCAATGATGTGAATTCACTGTCAAAAGCGAAGAGACTTGCCATTAAGGCATGCAGGTTCTAAGGTACTAAATGATTTCTAAGTCTTATTCCTAGATAATGAGTTGGAGTCAATGGAAAAAGACTCGTCACAGGAGGGCCTTGATGTATCCCCCATCAATGACATGAAATAAGTAACAGATTTTGATGGCAAGTCAAAGTACGAATATGATTTGAAACAGACATAGGGAAGGCCGACATGGTAAGAATGGACAACTGCAGATGGCCAACTCAATGGAGGACTTGTTTGGACTGCTCTTGAACATATGAACGACACAACAATGGTCTTGGCAGCATTGACTCAACGACAACCCAAGATATGACCTTGTAGTAAGCCATATGAGAGACAAATGGATTTTCCCAACCCAGATTCAAATGATGAACAGGGAGTGTCATGTTCAAGAGCGACACTTACTGCCACTAATACAAATACCGAAACATATCCCTTTCCCAAAATTTCCCCCACCATTTCTGGCGAGTACCTCTTTATTTTTACACAAGCTTGAGGAGGATAACATATTCTTGTTGATGTAAGCTCATCCTTCGGACAAGTCCCTCAGAGTATGTTTAACGAACCCTAAGAAGGAGTGGTTCAGTCCTGTAAGGGCCTTTCGATGTTTGTTTAACGAGTCCAAAGATAGAAAAATCGGGCGTTTTTCATGTTTTGAGAGTCTGAAAAACACTTAAAGAGAAACTCTCTCAGTTCCTTTTTCATAAATTAGTTCGATGAGACTGAAAAAGTGATAAACTATCGCCCATCAGACGTTTTCTTCAAATACTTTTACGAGCATGAAAAGAACAAGATTGCTCGGCAATCTTTTCGTTTTATGGAGTGCAAAAAGAGCTTAAAGGATACTCCTTTGTTTTCGTCATTTTCATGTTACCATAACGAGTATGAAAAGACGACAAAAGTATACTCGGTTACGTTTTCATGTATTTTCGAGTGCGAGAACGAACGAAGACTGAGATCGAGGTTTTCCTTACAAAACCCTAAAAAGGTACTCGTTCATGTGACGAATATAAAAAAGAGAAAAAATGCCCGTATACCGTCATTTGGACTTCTAGATCAGCTATTTGCAAAAAACCATACTCACAAAACCATTAGGGTATTAGGTTTTTAGACAAAAGTAATAAAAATAATATAAAAATCAATGAAAAATAGTAAAAAGGTGAATAAATATGGGTAAAAAGGGCTTTTTACCATTTCATTGTTACTTTGCCAAAACTTGTCTAACACACCTCCTTTTTTTCTCAAATTTCATCGGTCGATCACGGGAGCTACAAGTGATCACTTAGCAAACTGTTCCGACCAACGAGGTAATCTCTTGATTTTTCAACTTTTCCATGGTTTACTTTTGATTTTTATTGGCAATTTTAGAGTTTTGAGTCCATTTTAGGGTTGGTAGGTGCGCTCAAGCATTCTCGCAGGTGGGCCATTCGGGACCTGCGAGAATCTAAGATTTTTGTAGGTGGGCTTCAGTGCACCTGCGAGAATCTCGCACTGTGCAAAAGCTTCACCTGTGAGGGCCGAAAAATAGATTTTTGTGTGTGGTTTTGCTCAATAAAAATTTGTTTAAGAAGTTAAAATGAGTTGTTGACTTCCTTCCCATGACTCCATTGCAGGTATTGATCATCACGATGTTGGAATGGAGGGAAAGGGAACACGAGGAGGATGATACCATTGCCAAAAATGATCCGCATACAGTTTTCTCTCTCCAGGAATGTGGGGTCTTAAAAAATTTTAGGATCCCGAGTATGAGAGCCCAACTCAGGTTGTTAGAGTACCTTGTCCACATGTGGGATGTGGACCAACAGGTATTTCATGTAGGGGTCCACATTCTTTCGCTAGATATCGAGGATATCTATTTTCTGACGGGGTTGTCACGACATGGATCCCATGTGACTTTGACCGGAGGTAGGGGTGGTGGACTTTCTATGAGCAAGTATGTCCATCGACATTGTGTTCCTGAGGCAGAGAGAAGAAAGGGTAAGGTTTCCATTTGGGGGGTCCAAGATTTGACCCTACGGACTATCTTGTTTACCATTGCACGTATGGCTGGGAGCACGGCTCCGCACATGGCTCTCCAGAGCTATTTTCCAATATGCAATAGAGTGCACAAAGCCTCAGGTTTTTAACTGGTCGAATGCGGTTCTCCGTAGCATGAAAAGGAAATTGACTAAGTGTAGAAGGGGAGACCTAAATTAGTTTGGGTACGGGTCGATTTTGGTGTCTTTCTTCCTTGAGAGGGTCCTATTGTTGCATCTACAGGTAGATTGGGGTTTACCGGCTCCACGGGATCTGGAGATGCTGAGGTGGTGTAACCTCATGGCTCGACACATAGCAGGGCCTATAATCAAATATAATGCTTCATTTTTTGACTGGTTGAGGCCCCAGATGTTGATGATCGATGACTACACATATGTCAGTTTGGATTTTTGAGGAGATCCAAATTTGGTCCTGCCTGAGGATACTCAGTGGGGTGACTTAGGTGAGAAGTACACATTTTGTTCTTTTTAAATGTTTTTGCAAATTTTATTATATAAAATGTTTTTATATTTTCGATCCTAATAAAAAATTTCTTTTGACAACATAGATGTGGGGCCGTATCGACCGCCAAGGATATCTCCCATTCAGAGGCGAGGAGAAGTGGCTCCAGTGGAAAGATGAGATGTTGAGGACTACGAGGTGATTGAACAGAACTTAGAAGGACTGACTGCAGATGTCCCGAACATCACTATTGGAGAGATCCCGAGATGTTATCAGCACCATACTGTGGGCGTGTCCGAATCTCTCAGCCGACTACTCCGTAGGGTAGCTCGAGCAGTTGTGTGTTATTGTGAGCATCATCCGTGATGCTATTTTGTAGAAGCTATGGGCTTCATATTTTGAGATTTTGATCTTTGGACAAAAACTTTTTGTAAAAACTTTTGATCATTATATACATATATACGGCTTCTACCGGCTTATTTTGCATTGAATAATACATGTGATGTGTGATTGGTTCATAAATGTCCCAAATGTCTATCTAACACATAATTAGCTAAAGCATCAGTCAATGTATTTACACATCTAGGAATGTGCTAATATTCGATATAATCAAAATAACGTTCCAAGAGGCGAATTCGTAAATATACCCGTAATAAAGTAGGACTTCGGATAACATAGACATTACTTAACTGTAGTACTACTAGCTGCGAATCGAGTCATATAACCAGGTGGCGGATACCAAGTGAAATAGCATCAATCAACAATTCGATGACGACGTTATATTCTATGATATTATTGGTCGCATGACCAAGGCAAACACCTCGTAGACTGATGAGTTCGTTTTTAGGTGTGTAAATTGCCCATGCAATAGAAGCTAAGTTCTGAGTACTATGACTAGCGCCATTGGCGAAGCCAATGTGGGGTAGCGAAGACTCTGACACCTGGAAACCAAGTTCAACGCAAGGTAAGCGGTCGAAGGCAGAAACCAAATAACGAAAAAGCACACTAAAGTAACACACTAAAAGTATGATACAATAAAATATAAGCAGTCATGCACAGATGATCTAACCATAGTACTTCTTTAAGTAAATCCCATTTCTGGGTTCACTCAAATGGATACCATCATAGTCCACTAACTCATAGGCTCCTTTTTCCAACACCCGTCTGATGATATAAGGACCTCGCCACATAGCCTCAAATTTTCCAGCTCCTAACAAATCCCAATCTTGTTCATAAAGGAGAACTGGATCTCCTTCAAAGAACATGTGTGGTTTGACATGTTTATCATATTGAGCTTTGACACATTTCTTCTGCATTTCTATAATTAGGGTGGCATCACGACGTGTTTCGTCTAGTTGTATAAGATACAACAGACGTTCTTCTTCAGCGGAAGTATTTGGGAGAATTTCAACGGTGAGCTTTAGAGATGGTATCTCACATTCAATCGGCAAGATGGATTCTATACCATAAACTAACTGGAAAGGTGAAAACCCAGTAGTAGACTTGACAGATGTCCGGTAAGCACACAATGCCGAAAACAACATCGTGTGCCAACTAGTTTTGTGAATCCCTATCATTTGTCGAAGCATGGTAATTAGGAATTTGTTTATTGCTTCAACCTGGCCATTGGCCTGTGGGTAATAGGGTGTTGAGTTTTCATAGCAAAGACCCAACTTTTCGATGAGTTCGGACATCATAAAGTTTCTAAAGTGGCTACCGTGATCGGTAACGATAGCTTGAGGAACACCAAACCGAGCAATGATGTGATTGAATATGAATAGTGCTGCAGTCTTTCCGGTATTGTCGAATGTCGGCATCGCCTTGGCCCATTTCGTAAAATAATTTATGGCTACAATAATGTATCCATGCCCCCCATCCGAGTGAGGGTGACATGTCATGAAATCGATACCCCATTTCGCAAAAGGTCCAACGGAGACTACAGGGTGTAGAGGAGAAGGGCGTGATCGTATTTTATTGTTTTAGGTTTGGCAAGCATGGCATTTTTGGACAACAATAATACAATCATTGAATAAAGAAGGCCAAAAATACCCAGCTCGTAAGATCTTCTGGGCGGTAGCATACCCAGACATGTGACCACCACATTCTCTAGAATGGCAGTCATTTAGGGCTTTCTCGGCTTCGTCAAATGTGAGGCAGCGTCAAAAAACTGAGTCAATCCCACGACGATAAAGAGTATCACCAAGGATAATATACTGACGGGCTTGGTAGCATATGCGACGACGGTCAGTGCTAGACAAATCGGTCTGGAAATTCTGGGTCTGGAGATATATGATGATATCCCCATACCAAAGGTCATCGGAACTGATCAGAAAAAGGGATTCATCAGGTAATGAATCCTCTGCTACATTTTCCGTCTCAGAACAGGGAAGGTCGCATATCAATTCGACAAACACCAAGGATTTCTTGGACTTAGCGCATTTGAATTCTAAGTCAAACTCCTGGAGTATTTTCCCCCTAGGAATTGGCGTGTAAGAATGTGTTGCATAGGGTTGCAGTTGGAAATCACAGTAGTCTTGCGTAAAAGGAAGTGTCGGAAATGTTGAACAGCTTGGACGGCGGCCAAGGCCAGTTTTTCAACATGTAAATATTTGGTTTCGGTAGTCGTGAGACTTCGACTCAAATAATAAATGACATGTTCGTCATGAGAATCATCCTCCTAGACTAGAACCATAGAAATGGTAGAGTCTGAGGCTGCGAGATACAGGAAATAATCTCAAATGTAATTGGGTGGGAAAAGTAGTGGGGTACGGGTTAAGGTCAGTTTTAAAGCATCGAAAGCTTTGTTGGTAGTGGTATCCCATACAAGTTCAGAACCTTTCTTGAGCAGTTGAGTAAAACCAAGAGTTAACTCAGCATAGTTTGGGATGAAACGATGTAGAGAGTTTGCCTTCCCTTGCAAACTTTGTAGTTGGCGAAGTGAGGAAGGAGGAGGGAGATTGAGAATCGCCTCGACCTTCAAAGGATCTACCCTGATCCCTTGACGTGAAACAATAAAGCCTAGAAGTTGATCAAATTATACACAAAAAACACACTTGTGGGGATTCAAGCGTATATGGTAAAACCGACAGCGAAGGAAAATGGCGCGGAGGTGTGTTGGATGATCTACACGGTGCATGGAATGAGTGGGTAAGTCATCGAGATATGACTGGACAATGTGCTTTATATCATGAAAGGCATAAGACATAGCACGTTGAAAAGTTGCATCGGCATTCTTTAAACCAAAGGGAAGTTTTCGGTAGGCGAAAGTGCCGCAAGAACAAATAAAAGCGGTCTTGTGTTGGTCTGCAGGTACGATATTGATTTGATTATATCTGGAGAAACCATCCATCAGAGAGAAGATTTCACTCCCGGCACAATGTTCGATGATCTAGTCAACAAAGGGGGTAGGAAAGTTGTCTTTAGGACAAACTTTATTAATGTCTCTATAATCAA
The DNA here is from genome assembly GCA_032191745.1 of Picea mariana. NCBI lineage: Eukaryota > Viridiplantae > Streptophyta > Pinopsida > Pinales > Pinaceae > Picea > Picea mariana. The sequence goes on along the minus strand of JASDQU010101276.1, from coordinate 407,122 downwards.
CGCACACATGGATCGTACCTTGTTTCTTGTTAACCGGAACAAGATTGGAAACCTAGTTAGTTAGAGCCACAGGGTAAATAAAGCCAGCTTTGAGAAGTTTCTCAACTTCAAGCTTGATAGTGGCTATTTTACATGGGTGGACCAGACGAAGTCGTTGCCGGATGGGTTTAGCGCCTAGGTATGTCTTAATCTCGTGTACAACAATGTTGGGGTCAATACCCAGCATTTCTTCATAGCTCCATGCGAAGACGTCACGAAATTCTTGGAAAAGAGACTTGTAGGTGACAACTTCGTCATGGGAACACGAAGCTCTGATATGCACATTTTCGACAACTCCAGGTTTTATGGATATGTCGAGGGGGATGGTGGGTGAGATATTACTTAAGTTCCCTTCGTAGAACATATCGTGTGTAGATTCGGGAATGGTAGAAATGGCGACAACGGTCGATAGGGTAGAGATCCATTGGTAACTCTCAACGGTGTGTTGTTCCAGGAAGAGGATCGAACGATGATGTCCATCGTCCCAAGGGGTATCTTCCATGGACATAACAGAAATAATCATCTCGTCCGTAGGAAAAATGACACGGAATGGATCCAGAGATAAATCACCAATAGAGGGGCTAGAAGGGGTTGTCGATTGAATGGCTTGATAAGCGGATTCGACCGGACTCAAAGGCATTTGGTTTCCATAATGAAGATGATCGTCGGGGTTGGGTATTATCCACGGGTCGTAAGACGTAGGGGTTTCTCGAACAGAGGTTGAAATCATATTGATCAAGGCGACAAATGGATGTGGAACATTGGGTGGTGGAATGAGAAAAGTACCCATCAAAGAGGAATATTTAAGAAGATTGACACCGACATTCTCATATCCAGGGGGTGTTTTTGCAATGAAAGGTACATTGTCGATACATACATCGGAGTGAAAGAAGGCCAATTGGTCCACCATAATTACTTTTCCTTGATGTGGGAAATGTACGACACGGAAAAGAGTGGACACAACTGCATGCATGGAATCAATCCAACTACGACAAAGTAGAAGGTTGCAATCGAGAGGAGCGTCAAAGACCTCCACTTCAACGTTGACTGTTTTGCCTTCTAATGTAATAGGTAACGAAGGGAGGACACTGTAAGGCTTAAAACCAGAGCCATTGAAGGCTTTGAGCGTGTTATGGGATTCAGTTAAAGGAGGAGAGTCGATGGCTTTCTAGCAGGTAATAGACATGACACACGTCGAGGCACCCTCATTAATAACTGTTCTACAAATGTTATTGTCGGAGACAATAACTTGTATTTGGAATGCGAGTTGAGGGGTTAACCTTGGAATGTGATCTTCCAAGTAAAAAATTATTAAATTTGTATTGGTAGGGTCGATTCCACAAATAGCTTTCAACAGTGCCTTCCGTTGTATAGGAAAACTCTAAAGGACTTTGAGGGCTGACATCACAGACGGTTTTTGGGCCAGATCCTTGACAATATTGTAGTTCTGGGCAGCATGTGCATGAGGATTGAAAGCATATTTTTGGACAACACCCTTTGGGGGAGGGTGAAGAACTGTATCTAGGCTTGGTTGTTCAAGATGAAGAGGATCGTTGGTAGGTGGAGTCGTGGGAGATGGTTGGACCAACGAAGGAGGTATTTCATCAACCTTCTCTTTGGAGGAAGAATAATCTTTGGCTCAAGTGGTAAGTGTGATGTCATTTTTCTTTGAATCACCTGTACACATTAAGACATAGGATGTAGTGGAGGGGGAAGGTTGGTCATGAATGACCAATTGGGCATGTTGTTGAGAAGGGAAGGGTTGTGACAACACGGCCGGAGTAGGCGGTTTTAGGGTCCCTTGAAGGAACTTAGTAACCTCGGCTTATCTTGGACAATCCTTAGAATAGTGATCATCACCACAGATAAGACAAGGGTATCGGGGTTTACACTTATCCTTATCTTCAATAGGTTGTGTTTTGGTCTTCTCAGATTGCGGATTATTTTTATCCTCCTTGTTCTTACCCTTCCCTTTTTTGGATTTATTTTTTCCGGTGGGGGTATATTGAATAGAGTTCACCTCAGAAGTCTTGTTGGTGGGAGGGGTAGGAGATGGATTATTTTGAACATTAGAAGAAACAGATTTGGGGTTGTTGCTAGAGGCTTGGATGGAATGGGGTTGGGCATGGAAAGTGCCAATCACACTGTCAGCTGTATGAGAAGTAGCATGAGTAGTTAAAGTAGAAGAAGTATAAGGATGAGGTGTGTCAGGGAGTAAGTCGTAAAGAGTACCCATTTGTGAGTAAATGAGGTCGAGGTATTGAGCACGACTGATCGCCTGTTCTTATGTGACAAATCCACCCATGGCGATGTCACAAGCAATGTCATTCACGAATGATTTTGTGAACCCTCTGCCAGCAATTGATCGGGAAGTTCGAGTTTGATGAGACGTTGTCTTCGTCGCCACTCATGAATGTGATCAGAGATATGAGTGGCTTTGCTTTGTTTGAAAGAACTCAAAATTTCATTTCCCATTTCGTAACGGATCGGTAACTAGTAGTGGGTGAGGAAATCCATAGCGAGGGTGTTGAAGTTGGTGAAGAAGCCTCATGGTAATTCTATATACCACTTCGCGGCGGAACCTATGAGAGTTCACAAGGCATAAATGAATAGAGTCATCCATCAAAGAGTTGGATGAACACCAAAGGTGAAAATTCATTACATGATTGTTCGGGTCCTCTCCTGGTTTACCATCAAATTTAGGGATGTTGGATGGCAGTTTGGCCGGTATCGCGGGCCATTGAGGAGAGTGACAGATTGGATCATTTAAAATTCTTGATAGATCACAGAGGTCCAAGGTGGCTAAGAAGGGTAACTGTCTATTCACGTGTGGGTACTGGTGACTTTGGGGAGGGAGCCCCGTAGGTATACCAATAGGACCATAAGCAGTTTGCATATAATGTGAAAATCTAAGAAGATTCAGTTGTTGGTGTTGAGGCAGGTAATTTATAGGGTTGTATTGGTTGGGGTTGTTCCCTTGAATAGGGGCGTGGGGTTGAGCGTTCAAGCCCCAAATAGGATTGCACGTACCTAGATATGGTTGGCCTGTACTAGGGGGTATGAAGGATCTAGCTTGAGGCTATTGCCCCCCAGTCGAGTGAGGATTATTTTGGATAAGATAGTTCCAATACTGGGCCAAGTATGGAGGTATGTTTCATCCATAGGGTGGGGTAGGTGGGGGTTTCCCTCCGATCGAGGGTTGCGTCCCAATTGGGATTTGTCCTGCAAAAGGAGATTGGGTTTGGCCTCCTTGATGAAATTGTTCACCGACAGGAATCTGGTAATTAGGTGTGAAAGACGGGTTGGTACCACTAGGTTTGGTGCCTCCGATAGAGGATGGAAGAGGTCCTCTGAAAGGGGGTTGGGGAAGTGTCAAAATGAAACCAAGAATGAGATGGTTCCTAGAAGGAGTGGAAATGCCAGGAGTCCCGGATGGGATTTGTGTAGGAGCGGGAATAGAAGAATTCAACGCATGTTATCTGGGGGAAAGTGTTGGGGTGAATCTAGGCGAAAGCAGCATGCCAATGGGAGTTTGGCTAGCCACCATAATCCCAGTGTGAGGACACGTAGTATCTGGGACCATTGTGTAATGGACCGTTTGTAGGGGGATAGTCAAGATGTGGTCGGCTGGTGGAGCGTCTGAACCAGGAAAATAATAGGTAGTAGTAAAAGGTATTGCGTCTGGATCGGATGTTTTAGGCAGCTCAGGTGTGACAGTGATATCAACGCCTGCTCCTGAGCCAAAGAGATCTCGTCTAAAAATGCCAGTAGTCCAAAAAGGATCTTGACCCTCAGGTCCTATGAAAGGTTTGGTTGGTAATCCAGAAGACTCAACAACTATTTCTCCGGAAGAATTCACTCGAACAATACGTCTCATAGAGTCGGGAGGAAGTCGGAAGTACTCTCAAGAATTGGTAATTCAGAACCACTCTAAAGATTTAGTTCTTTCCACTTGTGGAGTGGCAATGTCTTGGACTTCACTCTATTTAGGAGAGCCCTCCGGTGAGTTGGTAGGCAAGGGTTGAGAACCTTCTAGATCTTCTGGAGGTAGGCCTTGCATTCTACGTGAACGGTGTGGAGGGTCAATTGTGATCGAGTTAAAATATTACGAAAGAAATTCTATGGCCAACTTGGGTAAACAAATAGCATGCGCTAGTAAAATCTAGGAATCAAAACCAAGCAAACAAAACCTTCCAATTCCGAAGTCACTAGTTGGTGATGAAATACAACATTGTGACGACGAGACAAGATGGGGCTGGGCGAGGGGTAGAAAAGTTACGTTGATG
>JASDQU010101276.1:362917-376440 GCA_032191745.1 Picea mariana | reverse complement strand
AAAAATCTGAGTTTCTTAAATATAGACTGATGATATAGATTTAAATATTGATATGGCTAGTATCTTAGTACTGATATTGTATTTTTTTTTTAAATACCTACAAGAAGGTCACTATTGCGACATTTTGGAGTGTCGCTAATATGTTTGCAATGTCTCTCTTGCCACATTTGAAACGTCGGTCTTGAGACGTTTGACACGTCGGTCTTGCAACGTTTTCAACGTCGCTCTTGCGACGTCTTGCGACGTCTGCAACGTCTCTCTTGCGACGTTTGAAACGTCGCTCTTGCCACGTTTGAAACGTCGGTCTTGCCATGTTTGCAACGTCTCTCTTGCGACGTTTGAAACGTCGGTCTTGCCACGTTTGACACGTCGGTCTTGCGATGTTTGCAACGTCGCTCTTGCGACGTTTGCAACGTCTCTCGTGCGACGTTTGAAACGTCGCAAGAGAGACGAAAATTAGGCCGTCGGAAAAACGACGTCACGTGAAACGACGTTTGAGGGGGTCCGAGGTTTGTCGGTCTTTCGACAATAGAAAGTCGCAATTGCGTCGAACACGCCGTCGGAATTTGACCCAAATGTAGTTGTGTGGAGATCAAAAGGTGAAAAGTAACCAAGTCATCAATACACATATATAAGATAGAATAACAATCTGATTTATTTCATTCTGAGGTATCAAAAGTGTTTTTCTCTTTACAAAACCCTGAGAGGGCATGGACCAAAGTCTGATTTAGAGATCCCCGATGAACACCATACAAAACGACTCTGCCAATCAAGTAAAACTAACGTTTATAATCTGGATAAGCTTTCCACAAATTGTTTCCAATTTGACTCTGCAAGAGATTCTTTATCATCCATGAAACTTAATTCACAAACATACAAGAATACATAGACTATCAAGGATGGATAAACACCTCTAAAACAAGCCTCTGGAAAGTTTGGTTCAGTATTGCACCTTGTTTTCTATAATAAGACCCTGTTGTCACAAAGAAAATTAGGCTTTGACTGACTCAAGAATGAATGAAAACTGAAACTATCTTATGAAACCAAAAGAGCAAACCTTAGTATTCCTTTCTCCTTCTATTCTCCTTTTGTTTCTCCTTCTCATTCAACTTTTATTCTTTCCAAATAAGTTGAAGTAGTTCAACTAATTTCTTTATTTAAGTTAGTTTGACTTACTAATTAGTTTAAGATAAATAAATTGTAGATTTTAACCTTGTACAATATTTACTACAAACATATTTTCAGTAAAATAATATAAAATATACAATGGAAAATACAAACATTACATAGAGATTTTTCCCCTGGAAACCATGTTTTCGCACAGTTTGTAGCTAGGTCAAGTGGCTAAGGGGTAGAAGGCCAAACTGGCGTAACATGAAGCTATCCCACCCAATGTCACCACGATGGGGAGGTTCTTTCTCTTTAGGGAGGTTAGGCCCAGGGGAGACGTCCCCGGTAACCTGGAGTTTTGAAGAGGCAAAGGTTTTAAAAGTCAAAGTAAAGTTCCCCCTTCACAGGTCACCACCAAAGAAGATAGTCCATCTAAATAGCCAATAATGAAGTGTAGGCCCAAAGAAGAACACATGCCCAGAACAAAGAAAACCAATATATATATGCAAGCTATGATTCAATGGGTTAGTACTTCAATAGACTATCTGATATCAATGTATAAGCAATTGCAACAATAAATATTGACGAAGTCAATATAGCAATGAAATAATGTTACTTCACCAATAAATATCAAGATGTTATCGCAATCAATGTAACCAATCCATCCCTCATTCAATAAATGCTTAAAACACCATCCAATTGCTTAATATATAAAAAATGTTGCATCAAGATGAAATAACCAAGTGTGACGTCAGCTTTTTCAAGGTTAGTTAGGGTTTCAATTTATAAGAGTTTGAGAGTTGTTTCAATCACTTTCACTTCAATGTTGGAGGCTAAAGATCAGTGCCTAAGGGTTATGGAGTCAAAAGGTGAAGGACACACAAGTTGAAAGGGATAAGATTCAAAGGACAAGAGGGAAAGGTTTCAAGGTGCTGCAACAACGGGGCCTTAAAAACAGAACCCAAGGGGAGAGAGGCTCACTCTGGTGTTTCTTAAGCAAGGCCTCCTGCTCTCTCCTTCTTCCTGAAAAACGAATAGCTCAAAGACATGAAAAATCAAGACAAGAGAGTTTAAAGAGGGAGAGTGTTGCAAAGGAAAGGCTCTTTCATCAAACCCTAAAAGAAAAATGTCCCTAGGTGTAGATTACCTAGGCCTGGGATGTCCTCTTCCTCTTGAAGTTTAAAGGTACGACTAGCTTAAGGGAAGAAGAAAGAAAGAGTGTAGCAATGGCTAGGATCTCTTCTTCTTCTTCAATGGCTAAAAGGTTTTTCTATCAGGGGACATGAGACAACGACCTGCTTGTGTGTTTGTCCCCTAGGGTTTTGATTCAACAATATTTATAAATAAATGCAAGAAATTAAACTACAAAAATTCAATCAAGAAGTTTTGCAGAAAAATACTTACAAATCATCAAGAAAATAGCATGCAAACCCTAGTTGTAAACCTTCCTTCAATAAAAAACACCATAAATTGCCAAAAATCTCCTCTCCAAACAAGTGCGCCTTCCTAAAAAATAACCAATAACCCTAATAGGGCGCAAAAATAAGACCTCACTAGGAGAGTGAGTGATGATTTATTCAAAATGAGAGTAAAAACCCTCAATATATAGTGTATCAATGAACTTAATTAAATTTTAGGTCATAAAAATGGACGACAAGACCTAAATATTGTTTTTACAATAAAATGTCAAATTAAAACCCTAACTGAGTTGTAATAAAGGTAAAATCCCCTTCAAGGGAGGTGCTAGCCCCTTTTAGGGAAGATGAGACATCCAGGAGCAAAATGTTAGCCCCCCAGGGGCTTCTTCAACATGCCACACGTGCCACTGCTGCCCAGTCTGCCTCCAAGAATGACCATGAAGCTAGATGATGTCATGGTAAGGATGGGGATGCTCTGAGCCTTTCAAGGCCAACGTTCCACTGAAAAAGGGTCATTCCCCCTAGGTCAAGCTCTACCAACGTGCCTCTGGTGAAACATCCTCTTCTTCTCAGGTGCAAAACCTCGGTCAAAAAACTGTCCTGTCTCTGCCCCTCTGACGGGGTCTCAGCAACCATCTGATGGGCTCTTGAGCCCCATGGAGGTCCGAACTAATCATATCCCCATGTGTATCGATCCAAGTGGTACCTGTCTGTTGGGCATGGTCCTGCACATCAAAAACTACGCCCTCCATGGGCTCATTAGTCACAGGGATCATAGCAATTTCAATCACATTTCATCATCAATATTATTAAACATATGCATAAAAAACCTAATATATCATTCAACAGCGCAAAGACATTACAAAAATCCACAATACAAGATCGAAGAAAAAGACAAAACATCTTATTGGGCTAGTACCCATAAGAGAAGGGAAGTTCCCAGGAAGGTTTCATATAAGCCATGTAAACGAGTTGATGTGTCTAGGGGATGTCCAGACAAGTGGGTAGAGTGAGAGAGAGGGATGCATAATGTTATCTATGGGTGCCTTTGTAGAAGGCGAGTTGTACCCGTCATGGATGCAATTTTTTCCAAGCTCGTTCTTGCCTTTATTCTTTCTTTATTTGCTTTTTCTTCTTCTTTTTCTTTTTATTCAAGGTCTAACCGGAGGACAATACCTTGGCATGGTGACCAGAGATGACAGTGTTACCCACAAGTACTTTCACAGAGATGAGAAGGTTGGCTCGTGATGAGAGCCCCTTTCCCTTGGCCATGAAACCAAACATCACTTCCCTGGCATGGTAACCAGATAATGGCAATGTCATACTGTTAGGTACCCATCAACCTAATAGGTTAGCTCATGACGAGACCCCCTATCCTCTTGGCTAGGTCTTGTTTATTATTTTTTGGGTCCCTCTTGTTTCTTGCTAAGAGGCCTTTTATTGCCTTCTTGGGGATCCCTAGGCGAGGAATCTCGAGGTTTTATTTCTAGGATTTTATCTTTTACCAGCTGCTTTTACCTTCTGGGCCTTTATCCCCTTCTTCCCACAAGATAAGGTGAAACCCTACAAACAGGTCAATCCAATGCCCGGACAAGGGGAATGGGATAAATGAGTGGGAAATAAGATGAAAAGGTGGTAGTATGATGGGAGCGGACGATGGCTCTTCAGAAATCCCCCCGGTGGAAAACCAAAACCCATGGGTACAGGCTTGCTAGGACACCTTGTCAATCTCCCCAATCATGTTCAAGTGGTTTAATTTAAGATCCAAGCAGTCGTCAAAGATAAAAGGAGTCAGATTCATATATACAAAGGTTATAATGATCAAAAGTGACACATACCATAATACCTGGACCAATTACCTCATGGAACAAGAACCTTCTTTGATACAAGACCAAGCCGATGGTGATGGATGTTGTTGTTGCTGACAAGATGGATCTGATGAAAGAAGAAAATGATGGGCCCTCTAGGGCCATGCTTAGGTTAATCCTTCCCTCAGTACTCCATGTCTAGGACCTATGGGCCTCGAGACATGATCTCCTAGTTATCCCTAGAAATCAGGGATAACATCTGGCTCCAAATCGGGGACATGTGCTCACCGTAGAGTGCATGAGAACCTTAGCATCTTTGGCATAACCTGCAAACCTACTCAACTCGATAGGGGTATCAGTAACAAAAATGGGGCAGTAGTGCCACCCCAACATATATAGACATATATATATAAACTAAAATAAAACAATCAACAATGAAAATGTGGAAGCAAACTAACATGAAATGCAAATGTTATAATACACGAACACAAAATTCCTACTTACCTGTACTTACCTGTGAAGTTAGGTTACCCCATACTGGTGGGGTTTGAGGAGGTGCCCACTGATAGGCATTGTGCGCCTTCATCCCTCCAGTGTAGACAGGTAATAATATTCATTAACTAACTTTCTTCCAACCTTAAAAAGGCCAAGCCAAAAATGATTGTTTCATTTGATATTAGTAGGCTTCCCTTTATTGGCATCCCACATCCATACTACGTCCCCCTCCTTGTACTCTCTGACTTTTAAATTTGTCGTTCCTTGAATAACCCTGGTGTATTGTGTAGAGGGAGGTGGGTGGGATTCTGCTATAAAGATTTCCTGCTGCGAAGGATAGATCTGTACATCATCTTCCACTTTCTTTAGTATTTTCGCAGTCTCAGATTCCTAGCCTTTGAACTCGTCAAGGAGTTGTTGGTATTCCTCTTTCTTGATCAATTTAATCTGATTAGAATTTTCCTCCTTTGTAAAAGGCGTATCTTCTAGAGAATATTTATGAGGAGTCTGTCTGGTTTTGTCACATGCTTTGTCATCCTTGATGGAATCATTGGGCTCTTGCACATAAGTTGTAGTCATAGGTACATTCTGGATACGACCAATAGTTCCACCTTTCAATGGTCCATCTGATCCTTGGAAAAATTTGTCAAATCGCTCTTTGACAGATGGTACATTGATGACTTCTCTCAAAGGGATGGTTACAAACATCTTGGATAAGGCCCCTTCAAGGTCAAAGTTAAGGTTAACCCTTTCAATCTTGGATGTTTTAGGAAATATTACATCCACAGATGGGTTTTTTGTTTGGTCAGTGACAGGTTGGTTCAACTTCTTTCTTCTATACACCTGTAACTCTTATTTCTTTATCCTTTCTTTTGATTCCTGGTCAAGTTTGTTTATTACCTCCATTCTGGCTGACCTGGCAGCTTCTTTTATGGCCTCTTCATGCTCTTCAGCGGTGATATTTATTTGAGGGCATTCTATGATGTGGCCTATATTGTTCACTTGTTGATGGCCATCATTACTGTAAGGACACTCATGTTCCCAATGTGCTTCACTGCATTGAAAACACCAAGGGTTTTCATCCACGATGATGGTGCTTGGAACTTCTATGTCTTTAAAAACATCTTCATTCCACTCAAGGATATTACTTACTCTCTATATTGGATAGCCATCTTCATCTGAATCTTCAGAGATATTAGAGGCATCGTCAGGATAATCACCCCAATCTGTTTCTTCTTTTGTCAAGGGAAAATTGGGGCCATCTTAAAACAAGTATGGATCCATTGATTTGTAATCACTAGGTCCAAGATCATCTATTAACGATAAAGAGGGTGTTTTCTCATCTTTCTCAAACTGACCGGTTTGTGATAGTGTGGGAGTCCCCTCAAAAGATAATTGGTCATCTGGGTCTTTCTTTGTCAAAAAATGAACGATTTTGTGAATTCTTTCAACCCTTTGCAAGATACAGGACATACTAGTGTCTAAGTTGTTTCCATTATGTACCCAGGGCTCTTCAAACCTATTGGTTTCATGCATGCCTTGATTTTCCAACATTGGTGTGTTCAAGACAAACAAGGAATATTCAAAGTTAGGTTTTTTATGAGTGGCCACACCCAAATCCTCGGATGGTTCACGTTGTCTTGAGACGTTTGAGACATTGTTGATGTTTGAGAAAGATGTGCTCCATTTCCTTTTGGGAGGCATGAGTTTTACCTCCAGAAGTTCTAGGAAATTGGGTTCATTTTCGGTGACATCCTCTTGACTAGATTCTTAAGGGTCATTATTGCATGAGAGATTGACTTGATGGATGTAGTCTTCGAATTCCAAGTTCTTCTCAATCTGACAAGAAAAATCTTGTGCTTCTTCTAGAGTCGAGGGTGACCAATCTTTGAGAGTGAACTGCAAAACTCCTTCCAACGAGTTCAAGTAGTGTTGGAGGACAACTTCTTCTAAGAAACTACATATGATCTTCTTGAGGAGAAGGTTGAACCTATCATTGAAATCCCTAATGCCCTCGCTAGAGGCTTTGTAAATATCAATATATTGAGAGTAAAGGGAATCCATGCTTTCTTTTTCACACCAATCTTTCTTGAAGGCTTGTTCAAGATCTTCAGGGGTCTTGATGCTTCTTTTTGGGAGTTTGTTAACCCATCTTCTGGCACTTCCGGTGAGTGAGCTCACAAAGAGCCTTACAAATACATCGGGGTGTTCTTGTCTGGATTGGTGAAACTGGAATGCATCACATAAGTTGTTCCAATGAGATTTTCCACAGGATCCATCTTCCCCTGAAAACTTAGGTATCCAGGACTCGACCTTCTTGGGTAGACCATGTAATCCCCCTTGGGTGTTAGGTAATCTTAAAGGACCAAAGAGTTCTTTATGAGACCATTTGGGATAACTTACAAGGGTGACAGGATTTGTGGAGGTCATAGTAGTAGATGAAAGTATATACTGACGCCCACTACGGGTCGTCATTAGCTATTTGTCGAGTCCCCAGATGATTTGCTTGAAATCATCAAAGGATAAGGGAAAACACCCTAGTGGAGTCGCCAGGTAAGCTTGTAAGATAAGGCTCTAAAGCAAGGCTTACCGAAAATATTTGTCATTTGAGGAGAATTGACTTAGTGTTCCCCGACAACGATGCCAAAATGTTATCACACAGTTTGTAGCTAGGTCATGTGGCTAAGGGGTAGAAGGCCAAACTGGTGTAATAGGAAGCTATCCCACCCAATGTCACCATGATGGGGAGGTTATTTCTCTTTAGGGAGGTTAGGCCCAGGGGAGACGTCCTTGGTAACCTGGAGTTTTGAAGAGGCAAAGGTTTTAAAACTCAAAGTAAAGTTCCCCCTTCACAGGTCACCACCAAAGCAGATAGTCCGGCTAAATAGCCAATAATGAATTGTAGGCCCAAAGAAGAACACCTTCCCGGAACAAAACAAACCAATATATATATGCAAACTATGATTCAATGAGTTAGTACTTCAATAGACTATTTGATATCAATGTATAAGCAATTGCAACAATAAATATCGATGAAGTCAATATAGTAATGAAATAATGTTACTTCACCAATAAATATCAAGATGTTATCTCAATCAATGTATCCAATCAATCCCTCATTCAATAAATGCTTAAAACACCATCTAATTGCTTAATATATAAAAAATGCTACGTCAAGATGAAATAAACAAGTGTGACGTCATCTTTTTCAAGGTTAGTTAGGGTTTCAATTTATAAGAGTTTGAGAGTTGTTTCAATCACTTTCACTTCAACGTTGGAGGCTAAAGATCAGTGCCTAAGGGTTATGGAGTCAAAAGGTGAAGGACACACAAGTTGAAAGGGATGAGATTCAAAGGACAAGAGGGAAAGGTTTCAAGGTGCTGCAACAGTAGGGCTTTAAAGATAGAACCCTAGGGGAGAGAGGCTCACTCTGGTGTTGCTTAAGCAAGTCCTCATGCTCTCTCCTCCTTCCCAGCAAACGGCTAGCTCAAAGACAAGAAAAATCAAGACAAGAGAGTTTAAAGAGGGAGAGTGTTGCAAAGGCAAGGCTCTTTCATCAAACCCTAAAAGAAAAACGGCCCTAGGTGTAGATAAACTAGGCCTGGGACATCCTCTTCCTCTTGAATTTTAAAGGTACGACTAGCTTAAGGGAAGAAGAAAGAAAGAGTGTAGCAATGGCTAGGCTCTCTTCTTCTTCTTCAATGGATAAAAGGTTTTTCTATCAGGGGACATGAGACAACGACCTACTTGTGTGTTTGTCCCCTAGGCTTTTGATTCAACAATATTTATAAATAAATGCAAGAAATTAAACTAAAACCATTCAATTAAGAAGTTTTGCAGAAAAATACTTACAAATCATCAAGAAAATAGCATGCAAACCCTAGTTGTAAACCTTCCTTCAAGAAAAAGCACCATAAATTGCCAAAAATCTCCTCTCCAAAGAAGTGCACCTTCCTCAAAATAGCCAATAACCCTAATAGGGTGCAAAAATCAGACCTCACTAGGAGAGTGAGTGATGAGTTATTCAAAATGAGAGTAAAAACCCTTAATATATAGTGTATCAATGACCTTAATTAAATTTCAGGTCATAAAAATGGTCGACAAGACCAGAATACTATTTTTACATTAAAATGTCAAATTAAAACCCTAACTGAGTTGTAATAAAGGTAAAATCCCCTTCAAGGGAGGCGCTAGCCCCTTTTAGGGCAAATGAGACATCCAGGAGAAAAACGTTAGCCCCCAGGGGCTTCTCCAACATGCCACACGTGTCACTGCTGCCTAGTCTGCCTCCAAGAATGACCATGAAGCTGGATGACATCATGGTAAGGATGGGGATGCTCTGAGCCTTCCAAGGCCAACGTTCCACTGAAAAGGGGTTATTCCCCCTAGGCCGGGCTCTGCTAAAGTGCCTCTGGTGAAATGTCCTCTTCTCTTCAGGTGAAAAAACTCAGTCAAAACATTGTCCTGTCTATGCCCCTCTGATGGGGTCTCAGTAACCATCTAATGGGCTCTTCATCCCCATGGAGGTCCGAACTAATCATCTCCCCATGTGTACCGGTCCAAGTGGTACCTATTTGTCGAGCATGGTCCTGCACATCAAAAACTACGCCCTCCATGGGCTCATTAGTCACAGGGATCATAGCAATGTCCATCACATTTCATCATTAATATTATCAAACATATGCATAAAAACCCTGATATTTCATTCAAGAGCTCAAAGACATTACAAAAATCCACAATACAAGATCGAAGAAAAAGACAAAACATCCTATTGGGCTAGTACCCATAAGAGACGGGAAGTTCCAAGGAAGGTTTCATATAATCCATGTAAACGAGGTGATGTGGCCAGGGGATGTCCAGACAAGTGGGTAGAGTGAGAGACAGGGATGCATAATGTTATCTGTGGTTGCCTTTGTAGAAGGCGAGTTGTACCCGTCATGGATGCAAATTTTTCCAAGCCCATTCTTGCCTTTATTCTTTCTTTATTTGCTTTTTCTTCTTCTTCTTCTTTTTATTCAAGGTCTAACCGAAGGACACTGCCTTGGCATGGTGATCAGAGCTGACAGTGTTACCCACAAGTACTTTCACAGAGATGAGAAGGCTGGCTCGTGATGAGACCCCCTTTCCCTTGGCCATGCAACCAAAGGTCGTTGCCCTAGCGTGGTAACCAGATAATGGAAATGTCATACTGTTAGGTACCCATGAACCTAATAGGATGGCTCATAATGAGACCCCCTATCCTCTTGGCTAGGTCTTGTTTATTATTTTCTGGGTCCCTCTTGTTTCTTGCTAAGAGGTCTTTTATTGCCTTCTCCGGGATCCCTAAGCGAGGCATCTCAAGGTTTTATTTCTATGCTTTTATCTTTTACCAGCTGCTTTTACCTTCTGGGCCTTTAGCCCCTTCTTCCCACAAGATAAGGTGAAACCCTACAAAAAGGTCAATCCAATGCCCGGACAAGGGGAATGGGATAAATGAGCGGGAGATAAGATGAAAAGGTGGTAGTATGATGGGAGCGGACGATGGCTCTTCATAAATCCCCTTGGTGGAAAACCAAAACCCATGGGTATAGGCTTGCTAGGACACCCTGTTAATCTCCCCAATCATGGTCAAGTGGGTTAATGTAAGATCCAAGAAGTCATCAGATATAAAAGGAGTCAGATGCATATATCCAAAGGTTATAATGATCAAAAGTGACACATACCATGATACTTGGACCAATTACGTCATGGAGCAAGAGCCTTCTCCGATACAAGACCAAGTCGATGGTGATGGATGTTGTTGCTGCTGACAAGATGGATTTGATGAAAGAAGAAAAGGATGGGCCCTCCAGGGCCATGCTTAGGTCAATCCTCCCCTCGGTACTCCATGTCTAGGACCTGTGGGCCTCGAGACATGATCTCCTAGTTATCCCTAGAAATCGGGGATAACAAACCCAAACCGGGAAAACTAGCATATTCTATATTCATCCATAGTGTTACATTGTTTACAATACAATATACATATAGGATCCAAAGGCATCCAAAACCCTAACTCAATGACCTAGATTAGTCAACAACCCTAATTCCTTAACCGGAAATAGAAAACCATTGGCAAAAACCATGTGCTGATAAACCGCCCAAAACTGCGACACGTTTGTTGAGGAAAAAACAATTCTCGAGGGAGTTTCCCCTGCACCCCCCCTCAAACCCCCCTGCATGCCCGACACAACATAGACACTACTACTCATGCAAAGAATATAACACATACCCAACATTCTCCCACTTGTTGTTTTCTTTGCATACAAGGGGTTACATGGTTACATAATCAACAATCCAGGGAAGTAATGCCCATGGATCCCCTACACCAAGAGAACTTCTCAGTGATCACAGATTTTGTTAATGAATCTACAACATTCTTCAAAGTGTCCACCTTCATCAACAATACTTTCTTTTCTTCAACCATGTCTCTCACAAAGTGATATTGAATATGAATATCCTTTGTCTTTGAATGATAAGTCAGGTTCTTTGCCAGAAAAATTGCACTTTGACTATCACAATCTATCCTTACATCTTGTTGTACCAACCCAATATCTCAACACAATATTTTTAACCATACTGCTTCCTTACTTGCATGAGTGGCTTCCATGTAATAGCATGTCTTTTGCTCATCCAACTTATTGCTCCTCAAAACAAGTTAAACACATACCCACTTGTAGATCTCCTACGATCTAGATCTCCAGCCCAGTATGCATCCACAAAACCATGTATATCCACCACTCTGTCCAATCCCGGTCTTCCTTGGTAGCACAATCTGTATCTAGAAGTGCGACGCAAAACTTGAAAACCCCTTTTATTGTTGTCCAGTGCTCCTTCCCTGGTTTTGACATATACCTACTAAAAAATCCCACTACATGTGCAATGTCTGGTCTAGTACAAACCATTTCATACATCAAACTGCCAACTGCACTCATATATGGAACAAGAGACATGTCCTCCTCCTCTTCTTGTCTCTTGGGACATTGATCCACAGATAAATTTACACCAACAGGAATAGGAACCTTGACCGGTTTACATTCCTACATATTAAACCTCTGCAATATTGTCTCGACATATTTTCTCTGATTTAACCAGAGGTTCCTCTTTTTCCGATCTCTTTTAATTTCCATGCCCAAAATGAAATTTGAAGCACTGATATCCTTCATGTCAAATTTAGAGGACAACTGAGTTTTCACATCTTGGATAATCTCCTTGTTGTTTCCTATCAACATCATGTCATCCACATACAAGACCAAATAAATGAAATGATCACCAATTAAATTAAAATACACCCAATGATCCTCTTTGCTTCTTGTGAAGCCAATTCCCAGCATATAAGTATCAAATTTTTGATACCACATCCTTGGTGATTGTTTTAAACCATACAGGGAATTTTTTTATCTTGGATACCAACTCCTTCTTTCCCTTCACAACATAACCTTCTAGTTGCTTCATATAGATTTATTCTTCTAGATCCCCATGTAGGAATGTTGTCTTCACATCCATCTGTTCTACTTCAAAATAAAATGTAGCAACAACAAATAACAGAAATATTATAGAGGTTAACCTGGCAACACGAGAAAAAATCTCACCAAAATCAATTCCCTCAACCTGGGAATAACCCTTTTCTACTAACTGAGCTTTGTATTTCTCCAGTTTTTCTTCTGCATTAAGATTCTTTTTAAATACCCATTTGTTGCCGATGGGATTTCTTCCAGTCGACAACTCCACTAGATCCCAAGCCTCATTCTTATCCAAATATGTCATTTCTTCGTTCATGGCCCTTTTCCAAACATTTCCACCCTCTAAATCCACTGCCTCCCTGACAGTTCTAGGATCATCATCAGTAAAATACAAAGAAAATTTTGAACGGAAATAATATGGAGTATACCTTTCTGGTAGCCTTCTTTCTCAAATCGATCTCCTCAATACTGGAGTATGAGGATCTTCTTATTCTGATTCTTTTTCTTTTGTAGAGTCTGACTCATCATCCTTTAAATAAAACTCTATTTTCTATGGTTCTTCCTTACTTTGTAGGACTTAATGTTTAACAACATCCTTCATTTCTCTAAATACCACATCTTGGATATACACTACCTTCTTAGTTTTTGGGTTCCAAATCTTATAATCTTTGAGACCATCTTTATATCCAATAAAGATACACTTTTCAGCCTTCTTATCTAGCTTAATCTCGTTTTCCTTTGGAACATGAACATATGCATCACATCCAAATACCTTGAGATGCGTGAGAGAAGGTTTTTTACCAGTCCATATCTCTTGTGGAGTCTTTTCATCCAACACTGATGAGTGTGATCTGTTGACCAGGTAACATGCAGTACCCACTGCCTCTTCCCAGAATTCTTTTCCTAACCCGACACCACTGAGCATGCACCTTGATTTTTCCATAAACGTCTTGTTCATCCTTTCTTCAACTCCATTATGTTGAGTTGTATATGGATTAGTATTCTTCCTTTATATACCACACTTCTTACGGAATTCTTCAAATTCATTCCCGTAGAACTGTCCGCCATTATCTGTCCTCAACACCGTAATTATTTTCTCTGTTTGATTCTCAATAAGAGACTTAAACTCTTTAAACCTATAAAGACTTTAGATTTCTTCCTGAGGAAATATATCCAAGTATTCCTCGAGAAGTCATCTATAAATGAGACATAGT
>JASDQU010101276.1:324611-345201 GCA_032191745.1 Picea mariana | reverse complement strand
ATGGAATATATCAATCATATGTATCTGCCAATATGCTAACATGTGCATATACCAATATGCCAACCATGTGCATCCATCAATATGCCAACCATGTGCATATACCAATATGCCAACCATGTGCATCTACCAACATGCCAAACAATGTATCATATCACTCATGATATGTCTCCATCATGAACCAAGTGCCATAGCCATGTATCGAACAAATATCAATTGTTGTGCTAATAAAGTAATACCATCAACATAGTATTATCAAGCATATGCCATATATGAGTGCACCAAAACATGTACACCATCATGCACCAACACCACAAAAATAATGAATCCCATACATGTATGCCAAATCCTCCATAAAACATGTGCCAATCAAACTGCTAGTAGGTTCCTCTTCCAGTGTACTAGAAAAGTACCAATTATGCATCAACTATAGATCAACAATGATGTACAACATGATCACCTCATCAACTCACCAACCACATGTCCCAATGTGTAGCCCATCCATATTCCAAATGCATGCATCGAGCTTTCCAACAAGTAAGCTTCCAATGCATCATCAAGATATATCACATAATCAAAGTGTCATAACTTCACTATCATAACCAACATTGTTCTTCAATAGAAAAATGCATCAATCTATACTCATGGGTTAGTGCCATGCACCCAATATCTTATTTTACATCATCACCTTACATAATCCAATATTGAATCATGAAAACCTATAGCAAACAATGTCAGAACCTACAATAAACCATGTCAGACCCTGCATCACAGAGTTATACCATCACATCAAACTGCAACCCATGTGTATTTCATTTTTCTCAAGGCTTTACCACATACACACAGACTGTTGCACAACAGCTCACGTGTATACGCGACCTATTCAAGGTCATCTAGCGTATGTACGTGATTGTCTCCACATTTACCCATTGATGCCTTAGTAGATGACTTACTTGAGCTTCCCTTCAGTCTTTCATTTTGTTCTGGTTGCTTTGTCTTCTTCACCCACTTTTATAGGTGTCTCTTCTCCTCAGAACTTGAGCTCTGAGAATCCATATTTTCAAATATGTCTCCCTTCCTTACTTCATTCCTTCTTCTAGCTATGCTATGTGAAGTCCTCATCATGTACTTTCTTCTTGTGTTTCAACACTCCTGGGATTTATGACCAAATTCACTACAGTTGTAGCATCTCATGGTGTTACAGTAAACAACAATATGTCCTACTTTATCACATCTCCAACACCTCATGGTGTTATGAAATCTTCCATTATATCTCCTTTCATAAGATCTACATTCAAAATCTTTGTGACCATATCCATTACATGAATAACAATGCGCATGAAAAACACTTTCATACCTTTGCTTTTTTGTCCCAAGAATGGCTTCTTGATGTCTTCCTTGCTTTGTTCTTTTGAAATTTTCCTTGCCTTGTGTAGATGGTTTCTTTGCAACATTGTCTTCTTTATTTGATTGACTTACCTCATGCTTCTTTGAGGTGCTTGCTTCAGCATGTGTATCTTCTCCTTTGTATCCAAGACCTGATTTATCACATGGTGGTCTTTGACTTTCCAATATCTCATCCAAGATTCTTGAGCTATTCAAGAATTTGTTTGGCTTCTCTATCTTCTTTATAAGGTCAACAATTTCAGCTTCTAACTTACAACATGACTCTTCCTTTTGATTTATTTGATTCTTCAATAGTTCCTCTATTCTTTTGGCTTCTTTAATTTGGGTTTTGAGATGGACAATAGTTTGTAAACTTTTGTTAATCTCATTATCTACATTCATATCTTATTTTTCATTCTTTTGTCTTGTGATCTCTTCTTCCTTTTCTTCTAATTGAGTCTTATTGTTCTCTTCTTATTCTTTGATCATTTATTTTAACATCAAGTTGTGCCTTTGAATCCTCCTAAGAAACTTCTTAGTGTTATCCAAAATATAGTTATAGTGTGTATAGTAATGATCACTTCTATATCTATATAAACCCTCTTTAATTTCTTTTTGAAGTTTTAATAGATTTTCTTCTATTCTCTCCATGGGATAACTATCATCAAACTTTACACAAACTATTTCTAGATCATCTTCTTCACTTGAGAAAAATTCAACATCATCACATTTTGAATTATTGCAATCAAGAGTCTTTGGAGATTCTTTACCTTTATTTGAAATATCTTCAATATCTTCCTTCTTGCCAACATCATCACACGATTCTTTTCCTTCATTTGAAATTCCTTCAACATCATCACATATGCAATCAAGAGTTGGAGATTCTTTACCTTTAATGATCTTGATACAGTGGTCTTCAACATATTCTTTCTTTTCTTGATATGTCTCCTCTAGATTTAGCCATAGATCCTTGGAGGAAGTGCATTGTCCCATGCTCTCTTTGATAGGCCTTGAGAGTCCACTAAGAATGGTCTTGAGAGCCAATGCATCATTATTATTTCCTTCCTTTTGAGATGCAAACTTTGACTTGTTCTTCAACGGAACTGATCCACCAATGGGTACCTTCCAAATAGATACTCCCATTGTCTTCAAATACACTCTCATCTCTATTCTCAAAGTATAATATTTTTCCTCATCAAAGATTGGAACTTCATCATCCATTTGTGTGTCTATGGACCTCCTTCAAGCTTGTTAAGGCTTGTAGTGAAGGCCCTCTCTGAAACCAATTGTTGGACACACCTACCACACTTAGAGGGGGGGTTGAATGAGTGTGGGTTTATTTTTACCAAAACTTCCCTCTTACACATAACTCCATTAGTTAGCAATCACCATTAACATATTAACCATTGTTTTCGTTTATAACAAGTTAGATGTGAACATATATCAGCAATATATCATCAACAAGTCATCATCACAAGGAACACAAGATGTATGTACAATTTTCTTTTTATTACAGACTACAATCCTTAGGGGTTTATCAGTGGCAACTGAATAGAGTACAACTCTGCAAGAGACCAGCTCTATAATGAAAGACTCAACTTACACCCTCAGCATCAACTAAGATGAGGCAACAATCCTCAACAGATATCAATCTGCAATAGGTATGCAATCTGTCAGTAGAGTAGCATGTGTGTGTACGCTTCCTACCAGTAGTATAGCCCACGTGTATACGCACCCAAGCAGTACTACAACCTATGTATACGCTCCCAAATAGTACTACAGCCTGCATATACCTTCTGAGCTATTTAGGTTTTGTCCTTCAAGATCAAATCAGATCCTCTACAACCAATTTATCATTCTCTTCGGTTTTGTCACTATCCAAACTGACCACCAGCCAATCACAATACATCCAAGCTCTCGAATATCTTTCTCATACTCCACAACAAACCAATATTAATTCTATCTCAATCATGGATAAACAACTAGTATACCATAGCAATCATGTCACCACTGAATCACAAGAGTGTTGATCACTCCATCAACCAAATCAACCAAACTGAACAACATCATAGAAGACATACCAAGAATTCCCTAAGCATTCACAACACATCAAACAATAGTATCCATCAATACAATAATGTAACCATACCAATGTCTTAGTGATAGATCTGAGCCCATAGAGTGCAGAACTGGAACTTGCTTCAGTCTTCAACAGCTTGTCATCAACTCAACCAAAAATATCCATGATTTTATCCATTATACGCTCCCTATACATAGACAACCCACATATACGCACCTTGTAGACAAACAGCCCGTGTATTATATGCACCGTGTACACATACAACTTGCGTATACGCACCCTATACACAAAAAGATTGCGTACGCATCAGAAAATAGGGTTTTTGAAGCTCCGAGACTTTTGTCATCAAGATCTCTGATATTGTCGAAACTTTGATGTGTCCATGAGATCCTCCTCACACTCTCTTTCTCAAAATAGATCTTCAATCATTCTCAAGATATCCACACCAAAATGCTCTCACAAGAATCTCTCCATCAATACTCCAAAAAATATTCTCACAAGAAGCTCTCCATTGATCCACAAAAAGGATGATCTTCAAGAGACCATTTCTATATTATTTATACTTTCATCCTCTAGGTCATTTTACCCACTTTTAGGTTTCTTAACCTATTTTCATTATTTTAGGGTTAACCACTTTCCATAAATAGAAAGTTCTCCAATATTTTATCATTTAAATATTCCTTCTTGATTTTGTCACCTTACTTTATCATTTAAAAAATCTTTCTTTATTTCGTCACTTCTCTTTATTATTTAAATAATCCACCTTGACTTTGTCATTTTACTTTATCATTTAAATAATGATTTCATTTTTTAGGTCACTTTGACTTCTTTGACCTTGGGAGCTTCAAGCCTTCATATGGGGGTCCTCCAACTTTGTAAGGCCATAACACTCAAACCGTGAAGAGTTATGTGACATTCCACATACCACCGAAAATGGCATGACAAGCACTATCCATCTAGGATAGTTTCACCAACAATTTCATTGATATTCATCTCATTATTCCACAAAAAAGCATGGGTCCTCCAACCATTCTTCTAGGATAACTCAATCCACAAAGCATCTTCCCATGAGGGCTTTCACCATAAGGGGGCCACTTTGGAGTTCATCAATTTGTGCACCTTATCAATCATGATAAGACAATAAATGAGTCATATATACATTTTTCCAACAATGCATCATATCAATGAAACCACATCGATCCATCTTCATCATGTATCAATGACAACTCAGTGATCCATCATCGTATCAATGACAACTCGTATTATTGACAACTCGTTCATCCATCTTCATATGTGCATTCTCATCAAGAACAATACATATTACATTACATCAATCATTAATCAATCAATCCTTTAGCATCAATCAATCACTTGACATCAATCAATGACATCAATCAATCAAACCATTGGCATCAATGAAAACATGATCCAACACCGCCAACTTCTCTTACATGAATCTTTGATATGACGTTTTCAGAGCACGTGACATCGGGGCTTTGAGAAAATAGTTTCAGGTAGACCAATTTTTCACTCTAGTGTAACTCTGAGGATGCCACGTGTCCACACATGACACCGCGATGGTTTTCCCCAGTCCACCTATGATCGGTTAAGTCCTGGTTTGTTTCATCACCTGATATGGGCCTTCACCATTGATCTGGGCCTTTCGAAGGCCTACAGTTTGTTTAAGTCTAACCGCGTTCCTATTAATTTAACCCTGTTCGTCGAATGGGTTCTAACCTTCCAGCTTAACCTCTCTCTAAATTTATCCAGCATTTTATTAGGTCGCTTCTGGGAAATCATTGTAGTGACAACATAGGCTCCTATTTGGGATGTTATCCTCCTAGTGAGGTAGAAAATAACTCGTAGACCCGGTGCCTCATCCATTGAGATGTGCCCAAAATACGTGTGTGTACTCTGATTCGACATGTTACCAATGTCTACCAAAAACCAAACCCTCCACACTACTCTTAACTGGATGCTTCAACATTGAATATACTGTTGAAAACTGATTGTACACAATACTGGAAATCTAGCTGAAAAAATGCTCGACCACAAGATTATTCACACACTCCTACCTACCCTAAATGCTGAAATGAATATTTCATCAAGTGATGCTAAAGTGCCAATGCAACCAATCAAGCAATTGGCTTCTTGATTTTTCTCCAATCACATATTTTTTAAGTAGGCAGACGAATGTAAAAGGTGGCAACTGAAAACACAAGTTGAATCCAAAATCTGAACTTATGAATAAAACAAACTCCTCCTTCAATGATGACTATAATAGGATGGCCACAGGATCTTGAAAACCATGGAAATTCATTTCTTCTTGATGAGCAAAAACAAAAAGACAAGTCTCTTTCATAAGTGTTTGTTTCTCTTGCTCTATTTATTCAGTTCTGAGAATATTTTCAAATGAAATGGCAACTATATTATGTGTGTCCTCTTGTTCATCAAACAATTATGATTCATTAAACCTCAGGAAATTTGCTTGAGGACTATCATTTTGACTTTCAAATGAATGAATGGAAACAAATTCATGTTTGTAACCTTCTTGTAAAGGTAAAAAACTAATTCCATGAACCATTTCCCAGTCTAGATTTCCCATAGACATATTTTCAACACCCTCAGTTGTGTTTATGTTGTTTATAAATTGAACCAGCATGTCATTCTTGGGGGAAGAAAGACAACTTTGAAACACTTCATCATGCTGGAAACACTATTGAATATCCATGTTTGTTTTAAGTGAATGGTAATGACCTTGAACAACAATCTCTTGAGTATCTCCCTTTTTCTTTTCAGGATGATAGTTGAGCATAGGCTACAGATTTGAGCTAAAATGACTTTTCATGTGATCATCAATATAGTTATCATTACTTGCAAGTCCACTTCTCTCTTTGTGATTACCATCATGTGCAGTAGATTCCTAACTTGAGACATTACAAATTTTTTGCCTCAACAATTTGAAAGAGGTAAAACATAGTGGTAAGGTTGTCTCACCTGATTCGTCACCTTCCTCATTTTTACTGTGAGCATATTTCTGAACTTTCTCATCTTCAGTTTTGTCCTCAACCGATGGCTTCATTTCATAACTGACAGAACAAGTAATAGGGTCTTCCAACACATGAAAAGAGTGTGGTGATATCTTGTCAATCTTTTCCATTGGTTTAGTGTGATTTTGTGTTAGTACAAATTCATTTGCCTCAATGATGATCTTAGAGTTCTCCTTCAACAACTTAAATGCAACAAAACATAAAGGCAGAGAATCACCTTCAGCTAATCCGATACTTTTTCTTCTATAAATGTGATATGCAGGTTGATTTATCTCACTATAAAAAAGAACGTCTTCGATAGCATAATCATCTTCATATTTGTCATATATAGGCAGATCATCTAACAAGAAAAGACTAGGAGTATCAACTTGTTCTTCGACAAAAATATTTGTACACTCATCTTCTTGCTTGTCTATGAATGAATACATAAAATAATCAGCCCCTTGCTTATCATGGGATGGGTCAAAAACTAAATCAGCACCTTCACTTTCGACAAGTGGGACATAATTCTTTGCAAAATCATGGGTATTGGGAATTTCAAGAGGGCTTGTGATATGATCAACTCCATGCTCAAGGTTCCAATCGACTATTTTATGTGAAGCATTTAATTCCTCATCTTGAATCTGTTCCCATGCTTGGATATTGTGTTGAATGTCTTGTGCATCATTGAACATTTGTTGTAAGGATTTTGGTCTCCTTTCCATTAGGAAGAAACACAGATCTGGATGAAGAGTAGTTGCAAAATGGAGCATGGCAGTGGCTTCAGTGGGTTGGATTTCTTTAGAAAAATTATAATAGATACTGGAAAACCTCTTGTGGAATATAGAGATAGTCTCATTTTTCTGTCTTTCCAAGTCATAGAACTCAGTAAGTTGTAGATCCAAAAACTTCTTATTTCCCCAAAAATTTAAAAATACATCCTTCAATTCCTTCCACGAGCTAATTGTTTCTGGATGCAAATGCTTGAACCAATATTTGGTGTCCCCTCTCAAGGATTGAGAGAAATCTCTCATACATACATCATCATGGTCAATCTCAAATAAATCTATAAAATGCTCAAACCCTTGAATGTGCTTTTCAGCTGAGATAACATTAGGTTCCCCATCAATCACAGGTAGGTACTCATAGTGATTTGGAGAAAAATCATGGAGGACTTGGGGTAGATTTAAGGGTATGTATCTATGTTGGGCCTTGGGGGACGTTGGATCAAGTACAGAGGAAGTAACATTAGCTTTGGGTTCATGGGGCTCGTCAACTTGGTCATGGTCATCACATGGCCCAGATGTAAAAATTTTATCAAATTCGGTGATACAGTGAGGGTATGCATGTGCAACTTTAAGAGGAGGATATATAATTGCAAGTTTCCCATGATCATCATTAAGATATAACGGGTAAATAAAAAATTGTTTGGAATGTTCAAGGAAGGAATAGAGGCAACTTGTAATAAATAGTAAAAAATTTTGGAAAAGATCCCATTTCAAGTACCTATTTTCCTTCATGATATCTTTTCACATCTCAGCCAAGGGGTATCATCTTTCAGTGAATATTCTGAACTGCATTTTGTATTCAAAATTTGAGTGGAGTTGTCAATGATGTCATTGGATCTGGATGTTGCATTCCGAGTGGAGTCACCGTTGAAAATTCTGAATTCTTCTACCAGTGGAATCGCCTTTGACAGATTTTGGATATGTGGAGTCGCTAGAGCAGGAATATAGCCAATATGTGTCTAAGTGTTTGCTGCTCTTAGACCTCAGAACTCAACATGTCGTTCTCCCAAGGAGAATTTTTCAATTTCATCCCCGGCAACGGCGCCAAAATGTTAGAACCCTATAAATATGTCTGGATGTCGAAATAGACGACAAGGCTAACTGTCTCAACCTAATTTAGAGCTGAAGCACTAGGTTGCTCAACTAAGAGAGGGCTCTCTCATGTCACTGGGTATATCTATAGAAATCAGCAGCTAGATTTGGTTTGTTTTTGGGTTTTGTTATTGAATAAATGAAGGGACGGAGATGACATTTGGGCTATGGAGTCTGGAATGAACAATGCATTGTCAGAAATATTAAAACTATTAAGAGGGAAGGGCTAATTGAGGCGATGAGTTTGAGTTTATGTCTGAAAATTGCATGGAATCAGAGGAAAAAGAAACATATAACTGCATCAAAGCATATTAAAATGAATTCTGAATAAGCTAGGAAGAAACACCCATAGTCTAAATTGTTTGAACCAAGAGAATAAAATGATGAATTATGGGCCTTTATCTCTCCATTTTAGATAGACGACAATGTAAATGAAAAAGGGTTACAGGAATCACATACCATGAAGGAAAACAAGACTCATATCAACACCAGTTAGAATCTTTTCATAAACAATCTGAAATCTGCTTTGCAGTTATATATTCATTCAAGCCCCAAAGTTTACAAAATCCTTCTACACAGAGGGAAAGCTCCCATTTTCTCCATTCCTCTCTATATATTTAAGATAATATATATAGAGAGTAATTTTTTGTGGAATTCAAAACATTCAGGCTTCTTCATAATTTCTAAAAATAGAGACAAGTTGCAAAAAATGAATGATTTAAAAATAACAGTTATCCTATTTTAAAGGAACCGTTAGTAACAGTTTTGACACATATGGGACCCTTTTCTTACACCGCCATCTATCCAAAAATTTGTTGGAATATACTCAGTTTTTTACCTGAGATTTTTTATTCCATCTTAGAAATTTCCTCTTTTAGAGTGTCCAACCAAACTAGTTGATTTTCCCCAACGCTTTCGACCACTTCAGGTCTGGTCTCTGTCTTCTGCCTTTTGCTCTGTTTCTTTTTTACAACTCATCTGCAGTGTTCTTCCATGTGCCCATTTATGATTAGGTCTCTCATAACAGGGTTCAATATGACTTCTAATTCTGGTTCTGCTGCAGGCTCAGTATGAAATTTTATCGCTAATATCTGAGCAATCGTCCTTTCTTTCTTACTTATTGACAAATTTTCTTTGTTGTTCAAAAACTCTATTACACTAGACATTGCTCGATTGTTTTCATCCATGTATTTTGGGTTTGTGGACACCAAGGTGTTCCCTGACTCCAGGGAGATTAGAAAATTGATCCAGTTTGAGATTTCCTTTCTTGCGAATGAATTGATAATTTCACCACCCACACTTGGGAATCAGTACTTATTAAGCTTCAATCATAACTCGCTGACAGGTTTAATGGAAAGTACATTGATTTACCAAACTTGGCCAATCCATTTCGAAATGATTATCTTTCGAGTTATTTATCTGACAGCATCCAACAGATATCGCATGGACATGGAGTACCCGAACGAGTGTTGTGCAGTCACTTGACCAACCGCCAACTTCTCTTACACGAATCTTTGATATGATGTTTTCAGAACATGTGACATTGGGGTTTTGAGAAAATGGTTTCAGTCAAACCACTTTTAACCCTGATGTATTTCTGAGGATGCCACGCATCCATGCATGATACTATGATGGTTTTCCCCGGCCCTCCTATGATCGGTTAAGTCTCGCGTTGTTTCGTCACCCAATATGGACCTTCACCGTTGATTTGGGCCTTCCCAAGATCTATGGTTCATTTAAGTCTTACCGTGTTCCTACTAATTTAACCTTGTCTTTCGAATGGGTTCTGACTTGCCAGCTTAACCTCTCTCTAAATTTATCCAGCATTCTATCAGGTCTCTTATGGGAAATCATTGTAATGACAATAGTATTGACGTTATTTTACCCATAAATCTTGCGTTGCCTATAATGAAACTCTGGAAAGACTCAATAGAAGAGACAAATGACATCACTAGAAGAATAAATCAAATGATTGAAGTTCAACAAAATAGGGTTGAAGTAGATGAGAAACTACAAAAGTATATTTGACCAAAAAGCTAAAGATAGGGAATTTCTCCCTAGTGATTCTGTTTTAAAGTGGGAAGCCAGGAAAGAAGACACGGGGAAGCACGGTAAGTTTGACTAGATCTAGTGTGGACTGTACAAAATTTCAACCTCTGAAGGAAACAATGTGTTTTTGTTAGAAAATATTGACGGAAAGATTCTTAATGCCCCTATCAATGGGTGTTACCTCAAGCATTTCATGCAGTAATACAGTTCCAAACTCTCATTGTACATACCGGTTTGGTTTTCACTTTTTATTATAATTTATCTCCTTTTGGTAACTTTTTATTTTCACTGTAAATAGAAATAGGTTAGTTGATTTAATTCGTTCAAAATGTGTGTGTGAGTGTGTGTGTGTGTGTGTGTGTGTGTGTGTGTGTGTGTGTGTGCGCGCGCGCACGCGCGCGCGCGTGCGTGCAACAAGTTTGTTTCTAATCAGCAAAGAGTTCCTAACATTTTTCATGATTCATCTCATTGCATGATACGGGATGATAATAGAGTAATAATATTCAGCAAGAATCAATACTTGCATTGAATCTCTCTCAAAATGGGTGATAAACTAACAGTTCTCGTAGTTAAAAATATTGAAAAAATCTAAGGTATGAACTTTTGTCCTCTTAACCCAAGTTAAAATTTTCAAGAATATATTAGTGAATTTGTCAGAAGTTTCATCTGCATTAATATTGTCACCTGATTAACAATCAAAGGGTTACAAAATTATAGCATAATTCAAAAAGAAAAAAAACTTTTCTTCCTGATCTTCAAAGAAGAAAAAGAGATTCACTTTAACTCTGAAAACTTAAGAACAAGTCTTTGACTTGAGAACAGGCAAGAATTCTGATGATATTACTGACTTTAACCGAAATACAAAGTATATTTCAGTTAAGCCTAATTACTTTAGTCCTTTTATCAGACTTAAACTGATTAAATTCGCTCAAGGAAAGTCCCTGGAAAATACAATTCCCCATGAAAACTTCCTGGTAACCGAAGGTGTTTTGATAGTCAAAAGAGGATTAGTCCAGAGTAATCAAACTGAGTTAACAGACCTCTAGTGCCAAAATATAAATTGATATCATCCATGGTATATTTTATTATATACAAATTGATTTCCCCCACTTCATGTTTCAAAATATAAGACAGATGGTGAAAGAAACTTACTTAATAATTACTCCCATATAGTCCAAAAGGAGATGCTAAAAGGATATTCATTCAATGATTGCCCTCATCTCGGCATTTAAATGCAAAATTATTTATTGAAGTGGTGAAAGGAAATTCAATATGGGAATTAGATAACTTCACCAGGGTACTGAATAGGCTCTTTGGTAGTGAAGCAATATCTATGATATCTATAAGGCCATTATACATGTATTATAACGTACGCTGGCAACTATTTCCTTTTTCAGGCTAGATCCACATTCTAAGCTAACATGGGATTCCCTGTTTAAAACACTTAAATCACTTTACCTTGATGCGAATAAAATTGAACAAAGTCTGATAGATTGATTAAGGTTCTTTTTATTGTCTCAAGCAATTCTAAAATCAGTTTTAAGAAAAGGAAGCATTTTAAGCCTGAATTCAAGATTGATGAATGACTAATTTTTGAAAGTTTTTAGAGATATGGATGAAGTCCCAAGTCCTTCTTTGTGTCTTCTTTCAGAATGTGTTTCATAGAGCTACAATAATGACTCCATTTACCCAATAAAGGCATAGAGTCTACTGTTCTTCTCGTCCCACGAGGAAATGAGATCCCTAGATGGAGCCTATGTTGAAACATATATATTTTTCTAAAAAAAAAACATTAGACTTTAAAATTTTCATTTTGTTTAAATAAGGAGAAATGCGCACTTGGATACTATCGTTGATAAAGTCTTTTGATTAATCCAATGGTCTAAAATCTTTTCAAGTTATGGAGCTGCCTTTTATTTAAAAAGTCAAAACACTAAGACAACTTTCAAAGTATCAAGCTTTGGGGTTTCGCAATAAAAACAGTTAGACATATGAAGAACTCCAAGTCCCGATATGCGAAGTCTTAAAAATAGCTTGAATTAAATCGAGTTAATTAAACAATTAAAATTATTAATGATAATTAACCTTATCCCAACTATGTGTTTCAGGAATCCTGCCTCAAACGATAACTTAAAACCCCGATATGTGAAGTCACGAAATCATCAATTAATCATGATTATTTATAAATTTTAAACAGGATTAATATTAATTAATCAATTGTGATTCGGGAATCATATCTTGAAATGAAATAGGTTAACCTGGGACCCGAAACCCAGAAAAGAATTAAGGTTAAACATAATTAATTAATAAATAAACTTGGTTTATTAAAAAAAAACACTTTTATTTTACCGTTGAGTTTATGCTGATTGCAATATGGGTGATTTCAACCTGCTTTTCTGATCACAAAAAGTGACCATTAATGTTATTAAATGATCAGCCTGAGCAAATGATTTCAAATAAGTGTTATCAGACTAATCGGTAGGTGCAGACACTAACAGATATCCCTAGATCTACTTCGATCTAGAACAAAACATGACAGGACATGACTCTTTCCCTAAGTTATGACTATTGAATTAACTAGTAAGGAGGAACAAGTGGAATACCTTTGTATCACTTCCTTAGGTCTCTATTGCTCCCGCTTCGCTCCGGTGCTCTCGTGAGGTCAAGACCAAGACAACACAAACCAACCAAAGTGAAGATAGAAAAATGTATTCAATCGTCAACTTATGCATATGATCAAGGAGTTACACAATAAAGTAAGAATGACTTTATGGGAAAAGGACATGTCATTGTATCATATTAATTGAAAGTAGAAGATACAACCTGATTGCCTTGATGTCGCAAGATTCCTTTCGGTGACTCTTGGTTCCAACACACACACTTTCTCTGTACTTGCATGAAGAATATCCAATTCCTCTTGATAGACCTACTAGAGTCTCCAAGCTTCTGTTCAAACAGGGTTCTTCACACAATTCCTTCACCAATTCTCCAATTAATTTTTCTTAACCTTTTCCATGAGAATCCTTTCAATATATAAGAGAGGGTGAGATGGTTACATGGATGAAAATGATCCCACCAAATCAGGGAAACCAGTAAAATGACAACTATACAAATGCCAACCCATTTTCTAGAAGATTCCCTTCTAGAACCCTCGAGACTTCTTCTCTTTTCCAAGTTCAAAAACAAGTTCACACCCTATGTATAGAGCACAGTGTGAGAAGTTTGCACCCTAGATGAAGGTGGCCTGCGAGAATGGGTCATTCTTTCACCCTAGGCCATATGTAGCCTATGAACTCACTTTGAAAATATGTTTTCTAAAAGGAGATAAATGCCACTTTTCTCAAGAGAAAGTTCTTGTTGGGAGCTTGAGTACACTATTGCTAATACATCACCGAGATGACCAAAATCATGTGTAACAGAATTCCCCCCAAAGTATGAGGCCGGAATCAGTGACAGTCGAAATACTTTGTAAACTACGTGTGTGTGTCGAAAACCAGGAGCGCACCTAATCGGAAACCTGCAAACAACCAAGCATTTGCAGAATATCATACTAGTTCTAAGGTAGGCATTCCCATACTCAAATCATGGACAGGTGACATCATAGACATAGGTCATGGACACCAATCATACACCGCGGATCCATGCAAGAAGATTCAAATTAAGACGACATAGCCATGAGACATACAAATTCGATCTATGTGTCAGCAAATTATACACATTTCATCACAACTTGGATCAAAGAGATGAGATCTAGGGTCTTCAATCTCGTCACCTGAAAGTACGAATCTAACCATGTAATTACATGTGTTGAAGTCGAACATGGTATAAACCACTTGATTACTGGTCATTGATGAAAACGTTAACAAGTGCGAGGGAAATCACCATTAATGTCAATGACTCCCAAGGTACACTAGTAAAATCCACCGAATGTGAATAAATGAGTTGAGGTCGAACAACCGACGGAATCTCCTGATCAGGGGTCAATGATGAAAACCCACTGACGAAAGCAAGGAAACCTGCCATTGAGGCATGCAAGTTCCAAGGTACCAAAGAATTTCTAAGTCTTGTTTCCGGATAATGAGCTAGAGTCGATGGAACAAAACTCGTCACAAGAGATCCTTGATGTATCCCCCATCAATGACACGAAATGAGTAACATATTTTGAAGGTGAAAAAAAGTATGATGTAAGTTGAACTGGACATAGGGAAGGTCGACACGAAGAGACTGGACAACTACAGATGGCCGACACAATAGAAATTTTGGATGAACTTCTCTTGAACATATGAATGACACGACCAATGATTTGGCAGCATTGACTCAGAGACGACTCGGGATATGACCTTGTAGCAAGTCGAATGAGAGACATGTGGATTTCCCAAACCGGCTTCAGATAATGAACAGGGGGGTGTCATGTTCAAGAGAGACACTTACTACCAATAATATGAATACGAAAACACATCCCTTTCCCAAATTTCCCCCCACCATTTCTAGCGAGTACCTCTTTATTTTTACGCAATATTGAGGAGGATAATATATGCTTGTTGATGTAAGCTCATCCTTCGTATGAGTCCTTCGTAGTATGTTTAACGAACCCTAGGAAGGAGTGGTTCGGTCCCATTATGGGTCTTTTGATATTTGTTTAACAAGTCCAAAGATAGAAAACTCGACGTTTTTTCATGATTATAGAGTCTGGAAAAACACTCAAAAGAGAACTCTCTCAGTTCCTTTTTCGTAAAATATTCTGATGAGACCAAAAAAGAGATAAATTATCACCCAACAGATGCTTTCTTCAAATACTTTAACGAGCGTGAAATAGCAAGGTCACTCGACAATCTTTTCATGTTTAGAGAGTCTCAAAAGAGCTTAAAGAGGACTCCAGGGGGTTCCTTTTTCATATAACCTTGTTGATCCCAAAAAAGTGATAAAAGTGTGCTCGATTACAATCTCAAGTATTTTCAAGCATGAGAATGGAAAAAGACCAAGCTCGACGTTTTTGTGCAAAAAACCATAAAAAAAAACTTAAACATGCGATGAAAAAGAGAAAAAATGTATGTATCCTTGCATATGGATGTCGACGTTGTCATGTCTGCAAAAATTCACACTCATAGGGGTATTAGGCATTAGGTTTAATAAATAAAACAATTATAAAAACCAACAAAAATGGTAAAAGTAAATATAAGTGGGTAAAAGTTGTTTTTACCATAGTCATTGTAACTTTGCCAAGTTTTTACCCCAAAACCCCTCTTTTGCCCTTGAATTTCAGTGCTCGATTGCGGAAGGTATGAACAACCATTTGGTGAACTGTCTCCCACAGTGAGGTAAGCTCCTTGTCTTCTATCTTTTCATGGTTCAAATTTTAAAGTTTCATTGGTAAATTTTAAGTTTTTGAGCTTGTTTTAGGGCTCAAATTTGTGCTCAGGCATTCTCGCAGGCTAGCCACACAGGACCTGCGAGAATGCATGATTCTCGTAGGTGGCCCCAAAGGCACCTGCGAGAACCTCGCACTGTGCCAAAGGGGCACCTGCGAGAACTGCAAAGTGAAAAATTTCTTTAACGTTTTCTCAATGAAAAAAGTACCAAGTCTTGAAGAGAGTTGTTGACCTTCTTCTTATGTGTCTTACACAGGCATTTGGTTGTCACCATGGTTCTGTAATGGCTTGAAAGAGAGAATGAAGAAGATGATGCTATTGCCGGAAATAACTTGGGCACCATTGCCGCTTTGTGAGACTGTGGTCTCCTGAAATTCTTTCGGATCCCGGGTATGAGGGCCCAAGTCAGACTGTTGGAGTACCTCGTTCATATGTGGGACGTGGACCAATACGTATTCCACGTAGGGGTCCACACATTGTCCTTGGATATCAAGGATGTTTATTTCCTGACAGGATTTTCATGATGTGGGTACCATGCTAGCTTGACTGGTAGTCGAGGTGGTGGGCTGCCTATGAGTGAATATTGTCGTTTGTACTATGTTCCAGAGGCGGAAAGAAGCAAAGGAAAAGTGGCCATTTGGGGGGTGCAGGATTTGACCCTTCGCACTATTTTGTTCACCATTTCTCGTATGGCCCAGAGCACTGCTCCACACATGGCTCTCCATATCTACTTTCAGTACACCATAGAGTGTATTGAGCCTCGGGTCTTTAACTGGGCAGACGCAGTCCTTCGCAGTGTGAAGAGGCAGTTGACTAAATGCAGAAGAGGTAACCTGAAGCAATTCAAGTACGGGTCATTGTTGGTGTCCTTCTTTCTTGAGAGGGTTCCCTTGCTGAGGTTGCAGGTTGAGTGGGGTTTACCGACTCCAGAGGATATGAGAATGTTGAGGTGGTGTAACCTCATGGCTCGGGATGTAGCTGGACCAATCATCAAATACAATGATTCCTTATTTGACTAGTTGTGACCAAAGATGTTGATGGTCGATGATTATGCCTATGTCAGGTTGGAATTCCGAGAGGATCCGTACTTGTCCCTACCCGAGGGCGCTCAGTAGGGGGATCTCCGTAAGAATTACACATTTTTTACTTTTTAAATGTTTTTTTGAATTTTGTCGTATGCAAATGTTTTAATGTTCATCCAAGGTCTAATTACAAAAATTATTTTTTGATGACACAGACGTGGGGCCTTATCGACCTCTGGGTACTTCTCCTATTCAGCGATGAGGAGAGGTGGCCGCAGTGCCACGATGGGATGCTGAATATTATGAGGCAGTGGAACAAAACCTAGAGGGTTTGACTGCGAACAGTCCAGACATGCCTCTTGGAGAGGTCTTGTGATGTTACCAGCGTCATACAGTGGGGATGTCAGAGTCTGTTGGCCGACTGCTTCATAGGGTTTCCTGGGAAATCATGTTTTACTGTGAACATCATCCATGACATCACTTTGTAGAAGCTATGAGATTCAGATTTTGAAAGTTTGGTCCTTGGAAAGAACTTTTTGTAAAAAACTTTTTTGATCGTTATATATACATACGGCTTCTACCAGCTTATCTTGTGTTGTGTGATAGTTGTGATGTGATTGATTTATAAATGACCCAAATGTCTATCTAATACATAGTTATCTAATGCATCAGTTAAGGTATTTAGACATCTAGGAATATCTTGATATTCAATATAATCAAAATAACGTTCTAAGAGGCGAATTCGCAAATATACCCTTAACAAAGTGAAACTTCGAATAGCATAGACATTACTTAACTGTAGTACTATGAGCTGCAAATCGAGTCTCACAACCAAGTGATGGATACCAAGTGAGATAGCATCAATCAACAATTCGATAATGGCGCTATACTATGCAATATTGTTGGTCACATGGCCGAGGCACACACCTCATAGAGTGATAAGTTTGTTTGTAGGGGCGTAAATTGCCCACGCAGCAGAAGAAAGGTTCTAAGTACTACGGCTAGCACCATCAGTGAATCCAATGTGGGCTAGCGAAGACTTCGACATATGGAAATCAAACACAACATCACATAAGGGCAGAGGCCAGATAATGAAAAAAGCATACTACAGTAAAACACAAGAAGTATGATACAATAAAATACAAGTACTCATGCACAGGTGATCTTATGCATAGTACTTCTTTAAGTACAACCCATTTCTGGGTTTACTCAAAGGGATACTGTCGTAATCTACTAACTCGTAGGCTCCTTTCTCCAAAATGCATCTAACGATATAAGGACCTCGCCACATGGCTTCGATTTTTCCAGCTCCTAGTATATCTCGATCTTGTTCGTAGAGGAGGACCAGATCTCCTTCGGAGAAAACATGAGGCTTGACATGTTTGTCATATTAGGCCTTGACACATTTCTTTTGGGATTCTATGACTAGGGTAGCATCGCATCGAGTTTCATCTAATCACATGAGATACAATAGACGTTCTTCCTCGATAGAAGTGTTTGGTAGGAGTTCGACGACTAGTTTTAAGGAGGGTATCTCACATTCAATCGGGAGGATGGCTTCCAGACCATAGACTAATCAGAAAGGTGTAAACCCAGTAGCAGACTTAATGGATGTCCGGTAAGCCCACAATGCTGAAAATAACATTGTGTGCCAACTTGTTTTGTGAATCCCTATCATTCGTCGAAGCATGGTTATGAGAAATTTAATAATCGCTTCAACTTGGTCATTGGCTTGTGGGTAATAGGGCATTGAGTTTTCATGGTGAAGACCCAACTTTTCAATGAGTTCGGACATCATGAAGTTTCTAAAGTGGCTACCGTGATCAGTGATGATAGCCCAAGGAACACCAAAATGAGCTATGAAGTGATTGAAAATGAATAAATCTGTGGTCTTTCCAGTATTGTCAAATGTCAACATCACCTCAACCCATTTCGTAAAACAATCTATGGCTACAATAATGTATCCATTCCCCCTTGTCGAGTGGGGGTGAAATGTCATAAAATCGATGCCCCATTTCACAAAGGGACCAACGGAGACCAAAGGGTGAAGAGGAGCTGGATGTGACCGTATCTTATGAATATAGGTCTGGCAAGAGTGGCATTTTTGGACTGCGATTATGAAATCATTAAATAAAGAAGGCCAAAAATACCCTGCTCGTAAGATATTCTGGGCAGTAGCATACCCGGACATATGACCACCACAGGCTCTAGAATGGCAGTCATTTAAGGCTTTCTAGGCTTCGTTGAACATGAGGCAGCATCGAAAAACTGAGTCAATCCCACGATGATAAAGAGTATCCCCGAGGATAATATATTGACGGGCTTGGTAGCATATTCGACATCAATCAGTACTAGACAAATTGGGCTGGAAATTCTGGGTTTGGAGATATATGATGATATCGCCATACCAAAGGTCATCGAAACTAATTAGGAAAATAGATTCATCAGGTAATGAATTGGTTGCTACATTTTCCGTTTTAGAGTAGGGAAAGTCACATATCAACTCGGAAAACACTAAGGACTTCTTGGACTTAGCTCGTTCAAATTCCAAGTCAAACTCTTGGAGTATCATGATTCATTTGGATTGTTTCCCCCCTAGCAATTGACATGTGAGAATGTGTTGCATAGGGTTGCAGTTAGAAATTACCATAGTCTTGCAAGAGAGGATATAGTGTCGGAAATGTTGAACTGCTTGGACGATTTACAAGGCCAGTTTTTCGACACGTAAATACTTGGTTTCAGTAGGCGTTAGGTTGCGACTCAAGTAATAGATAACATGTTTTTCATGAGAATCATCCTCTTGGACAAGAACCATAGAGATGGTGTAATCTGAGGTTGTGAGGTAGAGGAAATAATCACAACTGTAATCGGGGGGGAAGAGAAGTAGAGCACATGTCAGGGACAATTTCAAAGCTTCAAAGGATTTGTTTGCGATGGTATCCCAAATGAAATCAGACCCCTTTTTGAGTAGTCGTGTAAATCCAAAAGTTATCTCGGCATAGTTCGGGATGAAACAACGAAGAAAGTTTGCTTTCCCTTGCAAACTTTGTAACTGGTTGTTAGAGATATTTCTTGTAAAGGGGTTGGAATGCAAAGGAATGGGTTAAAAACCCACTTGTCCTAAGTTTGGGTGCTAGTGCACCCATGATTAAATGAAAAGCAAGTCTCGACGGCTAGGATCACGGCGCCTGGATCAACGGCGCAGGTGTGATTCCGGACCCCCCCCACCTTTCTACCTTTAAGCGGGGGGGGGTCCGGAATCCGGGGTGCACCTCTTCGACGTCCCAGATCAGTGCGTCTGGATCAACGGCGATGAAGGCAATTCTGAACCCCCCCCTTCCTTTCTACCTTTAAGTGGAGGGGGGGGTCCGGAATCGGGCTCGCAACTTTCCAACGGCTGAGATCTTAGCACCCGGATCAACGGCGCTCGCGCAATCCACATCATCCTCAGCTGCTCTGTGCTTAAGCATACGTGGACCTTTCTCCCGCCATGTCACCTTCCAACCACCTTTATCCTGCTGCCATGTGTCATCCATCTACCTCCCCTCTATGGTCCGCATGGTCTTCCTTCCCTCTCATCATCTACACACCATCTTCTACGCGTCTCCTTCCCTCCACGTCAGCCTCCCACTGAAAGGTGTCCATCACATCTACTTCCCTGCCTCCTCCATTTATCATCTTTTGCCAGGTGCTTCCCCTGAAACCCTTCTCACGCCTTGCCACTTCTTTCATGTCCTCACAGTTTTGGCCCCATCACTCCATTCCCATACCCCCCCAC
>JASDQU010101276.1:274851-294145 GCA_032191745.1 Picea mariana | reverse complement strand
CTTTTATATGCTGTGTATATGATTTCATGTTTGGAATTGAAGTCTGAGAGGAAGAAGGAATGAGTTTCAATTGTTTCTTTATTTGAGCCAGAGAACTCCTGCAAGGAGTGCAGTTGAAGTGTCCACAAGGAGTGTGTTGACATAGGGTTCATATAGAGATAGCTTTTGTTCTCATTCATCCCAAAAGTGCAGACAGACACAGGAGCTATGCAAGGAGTGTGAAGGCCGAGTGAAGCTCAGGTTTGCGAACCTGAGAGAAGGAGTTAACGACTGCTGCTGCAGGTGTGCGCAGAGTCGAGAAACTTCAACACTTAGACGTAGTTGAAGGTTTTCCACAAGGAGTGCGTGCAAGAGTTTTTCTGAAGGACTTGAAGGTCATGTGAAAAGCTCAGGAAGGGTAAGGACTTCTAATCCATTGAAGGGAAGTGAAGGGTGAGCTCACATTTGGAAGATATTTCCAATATTGATTTATAACCTAATGGTTTCTCCCATGCTTGATCACATCTCATTACCACATTGTGGAGAATTTGTACATCATGATGACCATAGCTAGATCTAGTTGAATACAAATAAATATGTAATATGACTATTTTTCAATATTTTTAAGCCATCAACATAGGATTATCAATGGTTAGCTATCAACATGTTCAAAGCACTTTTCTAGTGGGATTTTTTTATTATAATAGTTTTGGTCTCTCATCAAGGCAATGCCCATTCGTCACATATTTCAACCATAAGAAACATTTATTTCATAGAGGTATTATGCTGGTCTCTATAATCATAAAAGTTTACTATGTTAGAAATGATGACATTTGATTCATTGTCGTATAGGTGTACTAAGTGAACTATGACATTTGCATGGTATTTTTAAAATTTGGGTCATTTTGCTTCCATTTATCTGGATAATTTTCTCATACTTTTTTCCATTAGCATTTCACACATAGTAATCAATCAAGGAATTATTTATTTGCTTGAAACTTCTTGCTCCTTCCCATGGATAGTTTTCATCAAACTTTAAATTCTTATATTTCATTTTCCTCTTGCATGGTTTAAAGCATCGTGTCGAAATGCCATCAGTTTCATGACCACTCCTTTAAGTAACAACAACCTAAAATCAAGTGCTAACTAAAATTTATCTAGCAACTTTAATTTCTAGGGCTCTTCAAACCCATCTTAGCTTAGGTGTAGAGATTTGGAATAGGATTGCCAGAATAACTTTCCAAAGTTGCTAAAGAAACATAGAGCTTTGAGTTCGGGAGTGAAATCTAGTTTCTATATTATTGAATTTAGGAAGCCCTTCTAAAACTAGGGTCAAGCACAAGGTCACATTGGGGCCACTAGAGTAATCAAACCTTGTTTTTGGGTCTTTGTGTAGTGGTTGAACATATTACAGGGATCACTTGGGGAATATCTTAAAGTGGTTTTGGGCTTAGTTACCCTACCCTTGCATGTAAACCAGACTGTGGACTATCCCCCCTCTGCTTTGGTATAGTATGTGGTACCATAGAGTCCATAATCTTTTAGAATTCCCACCCAAGGTGACAACACAGGGAA
Source organism: Picea mariana (assembly GCA_032191745.1). Lineage (NCBI taxonomy): Eukaryota > Viridiplantae > Streptophyta > Pinopsida > Pinales > Pinaceae > Picea > Picea mariana. The sequence goes on along the minus strand of JASDQU010101276.1, from coordinate 292,591 downwards.
GGTGGTGTTGTACCTAGGATCGACGTTGGATAGACTCACTTGAACTCCTTGGAGGCTTTCCCATTGCTCGATGAGTTATCTTGCACCAGGGTGTTATTTCATTAAGTAGGTTGTCAACGCAACTTTCCCGCCTGCTGAAACTCAGAACCTTCGTGCATCGATCTTACGATGTTGGATCCCATCACCAACTAGTGCTTCTTTGTGAGAAGGTTTGTTTTCATGCTTGACTCCTAGATTAATTAGCGTGTGTTGTTTGTTCTCCTTAGTAGGCCTTAGGATTGAGTTTGTGTCTAATGGCATCAGTTCCAGATGTTAGTATCTTATAATCTGCTAAAAGTTCAAAGTCTAGTCAAATGTGTGTGTTATGTTTCTAGAGGCATGCCTTTGTCTTGATAATACCAAGGCATTCCTTATTTTATAATATGGACCATGTATTCAAAAGAGTCTAAAATTGTGTAAATGGTAAGGAGTGTCATTTCATGATCATGATTATGTGAGTCATTAAAGTCACGTGTGGTCACCATGTGAAGTGTATGGACCTTTTAAATTGATTGCATTCTTCATTTGCAAACTTGGATTAGTGTGTACTTTCCAGCATGTCAAATCCAGAGAAGAAGAAGAAGTACAATAAAGGTGTAAATATTTTTATATTCGAACCCCGAGGTTTGCATCTCATCATTTATGATCTAGCAATCATGGAATCTTTTGAGCAGGCTGGATGCATTCAGTTTTGCGAAAAACTCCAAGGTTATAATATGCAGGTGACAAAATTATTTTCCCTCAACTTCAATGGGGTCAACCTATTCAATTTAGGTGACTGAAGATAGGTGATATTCAATTTCAGGTGACTGAAGATTCAATCTCTATTGCAACTAAGATCCTAGTCCAAGGAGAAAAGTGGTTCAAAGGTATTACCCTTAATCTCAGTTTTTACCATGATTTCTTAAAACCTGAATACAAGACTCAAATTTTCAGTTCTACAATTCCTAGGTAGTTCATATTGGAGAATTATGTAAAGTTATTAAGGGTTTTTCAGAGATATTTTACTTGTGAGGGAAGGTTCAACAGAGTGTATCGGTATCACATTATCTTATTAATGCATTTTACTGGTAAAAATCCCTTAAGTTTAGCCTCTTATCTGTATAGAAGTCTTGGCAAGATGTCAGATAGCGTGAAAGAAAAAACAAATAATATTGAGCCTAGTTTATTTCACTTTTCTATGATTAAGCTATTGGTGTTATAGGAACTCAGGAAACAGAATAAAGAATGGGATTTTTTCTCCATTTCAGCAGGGATAGCTTCAGAGAGTTTTGGTGACCCTTAGGAAAAAGAGGATACCCCCTCATCAGCTAAAATAACAACCATAATATCCCCTAAGAGTTCATGTAAAATTAAGGAAAAGAGATCAAGAGATCGAGACAGTGGAAAAGGAAAAGAGATAGCAAAACCTCCAGTAAGAAAGCAAACCAAAAATAAGGGTAGAAAAATACAATTCACCCCTGAAGTTGATGAGATATTAAAACTTTGAAAACCTCTCACAAGGTCAGTAGCAAAGAGACTACCCACCATGGAAAAATAACCTATTGAGCATAGAACTCAAGAATTTAACAAGGATCATATACCCTCAGATTAAAAGGACAAGACAATCATGGAGTTGCAGGATCAGCTTGAGAAATCCCATCATACTATAGCACAATTACAGTTTGAAAATAGAGAAATGAAGAAAAGGATTATTGAAGAGGCTATTAGTACTCCTAAATAAAACAAGGACACCGCATCATTAGTGAAAAAGACAACACCATTGAGTCCTGACATCTCCAAGAGGAAAAAGGAAACGAAATCAGTTGAAAAGAGCCCTGAAGTAGTAGAGGTAGCCAAGCCCAGTGTTCCTCTAACCAGATCCACAACTAAGAAATTGGATTCAATGAAAAAGTCTAAAAGATAAACCTCGATAGATGATGAGCCTACAACAATTTTAAATATAGATACCCCACCTGGAGAAGGTGATAGTATAATTAAAAGGATAAAAAATCAATTAAGGGAAGCACAAGATACTATCATCCAATTGATGGAGGAACAAAGAGTACACATGAAGGATTCCTTTGAAATCATTAAACAGTGTCATGAGGCCATTTATAATAACAAAATAATTTTAAAAATGTTTTTACCTTTGCACAAGAAGCTCAAGCACATTTACCAACAGAAGTTGTCTTTAAATAAAGAAAACACATCTCCGAGGAAAAGACTACAAGAAATTGAGATTGATCATGATGATACGAGAAAGTTAGAATTACTTGCAGAAGTAGATGAAGTATAATATCATTGAGCTGGAAATATTTAGTTTTGTCCTTTTTGATATTTTGTCATCATAAGTAGGGGGATAAAACCCAAACCCTAATTTTGAAGCTATTATGAAAACTTGCAAGCTATAGTGTTCTAAAATTAGTTACATCATACACATAACCTAGAAAACCCAAAGTGCAGACTGTGACAGCTAGCATTGAAGATAAGAAAGACACAGAACTTGCACAATGTGGGCATGTTGTGCAAGTCTTGTAAGTGTCATTTTTTGTAGAAATGGGATTCATCATGGAAGACATAGATTTTATGAGATAGGAAAGTCTAAAGGTCATATAAAAGTTACTTCAACATATCAATATGTATAGGTTATATCAGCATGGAACTAAATCTCATTTTGTAACCTTACAACCTCCAAGGTTTTGAGTTTTGATGGGAAAATCAGTGTTTTGAAGAATGGTGAATGTTTCGAGAGATCTATATTGTATGCCTCTTAGTATAGATATCAGTGAATGGTCATTAGGTGTTATCTCCAGGTCAATCAAGTGAATAAAATGGAAACATGGCACTTATTGTGCAAGTACTAAAGAACTCAGTTGCACAATGAACTGTATCCACATGCTACGCAACTGTGACAGGGCATCCAGATCATAACATGACTTTTGAGCCATGATCCTAGCTAGCTTAAAATTAGATGTATTCTAACTCTTAATAGTTTCCTAATAGCATATTATAAATAATTTTTCTCCTATCCTAATCAATTTTCCACATATGTCCTAATCAATTTTCCATGTATGTCTTAGTGCCTTTCTCAATCTTCCTTTATTTTTTAACATTCATTGTTAAAAGTAACATGGAAATTGTTGTTATGTCACTCTTGTTTTAACAGGATAAAAGGGGGATGAAAAACAATTATTTTATTACTTTAAAATATAAAAGAAGTTTTTAACTACAAACTGCTTCATTTCCATATAATGGGATGAAAAGGGGATGAAAATGTGGAAAATATAGGGATTGCCAAGGTTTGGCTAATTATTTCAGGGGAAATTTGAGCTCATATTTCAATCTACTTATATTCTCTTGTATCTGAAATCATTGAATGATGGCATGAGTACCCATAGAGGTCTAAATATCATTTAGGAAAGAGATTTCCTCCTCTAAGTTAGAGGTGTAAAAGATAATTAATTTTTTATTTATTCTGGTACAATCTATTTGGTTGTTTCTAATATTTTAATATTTTCATAATCATTGTCAAATTGAAGGGTCAATGCTCATTTGAAATAAAGGATTTCTCATTTTTCTCCTTATTTTTATTTCATCTTTCACTTATAAAGTTTTGAAAACTTTGAGGCAAGGCCAGGTAAAACTTGTAAATTTTTACCTAAAGCTTGCTAATGTTTCTTCATATTTTGATTTCATCTTTCACTTGTAAAGTTTTGATAACTTTGGGGAAATGCTAGGTAAAACTAGTCCAACCTTTTTCATAATGTTTCCAATATTTGTTTCATGGTATGAATGTAATCTGTCGATTATTGCATTTGAGGAAGAAGTAAAATAATAGACTTGGTCATATTTGTTGTATTTTTATCACTTTTTAAAACTTGAACATCCTTAATAGGACATAGGTTGTCAATAATATTAACTCTCGTATTCAGTGTGTTTCAAGTCGTATCTCCTCTCACGCATGCCTCCCCAAATTTTCATATATGTTATGATGTGTAGCAAGTAAAAAAGAATTATGTTTCTATGCGGGACATATAGTTTTGGCGTTGATGGATTAAAATGACCCTACATGTATTGATTTTTCTCCCTTCCTAAAGTTAAACATAAGCCCTAATTAAAAAAACTTATGCTATGTTTGGATATTGTATTTTTATGCATTATGATTGGGTGTTAAGATAATGACATATACCTTACAGATCTATAGTTGAGAGGGGGTAGCGGGAAATAATAATCCACATTAACTATAGTGAAAGCATTAAGTTGGTGACTCAACTAACAATTAGTTTATCGATTATGTATTTGTCAGATATGTGATCAATTTGAAATAGTAGTTTATCATATTTTGTGTGGGTTCATGTTGATTCCTTTAATGTCAATATTAATGTATGTATTGAAGTCTAATCCATAAGGAAGGAGAGTGTAACATGAGCAAGGTGGCTCTATCCTGCCTCACATCAAGTGCATTCCTCTATAATTGTGTCCTTACATTTTATTAAATACRGTTTACATGGGGTACCATGTGTCTTGAAAACCTTCTCACATATCACTTTATTAAACTATTTTTTCTTCTTCTTGGGAGTATAGTTGCATTAATCAWCTTTCATGTCTTCCCTAGTGCATATTCTTATGTCTCTTTGTAATCTTAGAAATCCTTCATATTGAATATCAATAATTGTCAAATTCTTTAGGAAATTCCACCTTGTAATGCGTTAGATATTTTGTTAGTCTTAATCTCATTTAAAAAAAAAATTACTCCGATCTYGTCGCTCTCACAGTGACTTTTCTCATCGATGGTATTGATAGTTCGTCGAYGGTATTGAAAATTCGTTGCCCGGATTCACTGYATTTTTCCTCGCGGGCGAAGAMATAAGGTCATATTTCATGCAACGACCTATTTAGGTCTCCTTTCATGTGATGGAATATTTTGGTCGTCTTTCGTGTGATGACATGTTTCGATCATGTTTTGTGCAAAGACATCATTCAGTCGTATTTCGTGTGATGAAATATTTAAGTCCTCTTTTGTGCGACACCATCTTTYAGTYGTCTTTCATGTGATGCAAACTTTCATTTGGCTCCCTCGTGACGATAGCGATATGACATCCTTAGKTCATCTCGCAGGCAATGATATCCTTTAGTCATTGTAATTTCCATGACACATGATATGACGTTTGGGGGGTCCAAGATTCATCTCCATATCTAGGACAAAATGTCGTGCACGCAACGAAAGTATCATCGTGAAATGACCCAAATTTACTAGAGAAGGATGAGGTAGTGTGTGATTTTTCCCCACTTGAATTTTATAATGTTATTTTAGGACAACCATATATGTGGAAACATCAAGCTATCTATGAGTCTCGGCCCACAATATCAATGTTACTCTAGAAGGTCATTTCTATAGGGTACCAAAGGTAGATATGACTACTTCCACTTCATTGATCTTGGAATAAAATGCCACAAAGTAATCTCTCAGACCACAAATTTTTCCCTCTTCATGATCCAATGAGACGATGAGCATGAGGTCACTGCGACCACTACACCCTCGGCCCAATATGTTTCTATTCAATAGGACCAGGTCAAAGAGATTGTAGAGAAGCATGAAGAGAATGAGAGTCTTCGACATGATCAACATAGCTCTATTGGCCACGACTTGTTTCAGGTGTGTTTTGGGTTCCAAGCATTAGGCCCCATTGATATAGCTCTTCTTTTTTCATCTTCAATGACAGATTCCTCCTACACTCGGAGCAAGGCAGATCCTGCAACCAGATCTGTTGAACAGATCCAACACCTTCAACAGGTTCATGACATCCTTCCACAGGCAAAGTATAAGCAGGACATCTACTTCAAAAAGGAATTCTCCTCACCAAGGTTCAGATTCAACAGAAATTTCACCATCAACCGATGGAACTTGATGCAATGGGAACCATTGCTTCCTAAGGGGGGAGGAATGATCCAAGTGGATCTCAGTGGCCAACCACCTTTTCCATTGAATCAACATTTCTAACCTATTGTTTTGATAAACCATGATATTCACCCTTTTGATGGGGAATGGAATGTAATACCATCTTCATTTTTTAGTTACATAAATCATGTAATGATTTCCTAGTGGTCTTATGTACATCATGCCTATAACATAGCGTTAATGCACCAGATCCCATTAGAACTCCGCAGTTAAGCACACTTGAGCTAGAGTAGTACTGGGATGGTTGACCACTTGGGAAGTCCTAGTTCTTTACATGTCTATGGTATTTTATAAACTTATATTAATTTATCCCACATTCATAATGGAAATTGTTCTCCTCTCACTCTCTATTATATAATTGAGGTGGAGTCCCTTTAACCAGGAAATGGAGTGTGATGTAAATCTTGTTGTGAATGAAGCATAACCAACATCTCTTTGTTTTCATACATAACCTACCCCATTCTACAAGTTTTTGTTCTAAAACGTTTTTCTCTCTTATTCATTAATAAAATTTGGGTTTCACTATATTTCTATGCTCTCTTTTATATATTTTTTTTGTCTCATTTCATTCTCAGCATAATCTGGATGATCAATGCTCTTGAGCTTSACAAGATTCAACAATCTCATGTGGTTCTTGTTTTCCTTTCTTAACGATGTTCAAGGCCTTGCAGTGCATTGTTGGTGCACATAAGATCCTAACAACACCCATATCCATATTTGATGCAAAATGCCCTCATAGAGTGGGTTTTTGTTGTGGTTTGTAGCCATTGTTCATGGATATTGAGCTCAATAAGAATAATTTAGGGCTTAAAGCCCTAGTTTTTTACTCCCCTGACCGTAGAGATTAAGCTCTAGAAAGTCCATTTACAACATAATCCCCTTATTTCCCCCTCTTACTATGCTTAAACATCATAGCCCATTTATAATGCTAAAAAAACATGACCATGGTCACATATATGATTCACAATTCGGGCCTAAGACATGTTCTCATTCAAGGGATATGTTGTGATTTTATTATGGAACTCGTATCCCTTTAGTAGTTTAGAGATATTATACAAGGTTTTTGTTTGGTTATTCAAGGATGTTTCTAGTCCTTTAGCCATAGAAGCTTTACCTGTACTAGGTGTTATTCATGGCTCTTTATCCTCATGAGTATAATTTAGGTAAATAGGACTAATTATTCTTCTCTTGTGACCTTAGTTGAACCTGTAAACACATTTAGAGTGCGCAACTAACCTAGTGATGGTGCCCATCATGCCCTTGGAGGTGATTTTTGACCAACATAGGTCATATCTAGATGTTAATGACTTTTACATTATACTTGAGTATGGAGAAATTAGTTGAATATGATGCATGGAAGTCCTTTATTCTATGAAAAATAAATTCCCAGAAATTATTTTGTTGAATTATAAATTGAAAATTTCCTCTTTAGAACATTTATACAAATGCTACCATTAAAAAGATAGATGTTATGCCAATTTATGACATTTATTATCATTGGATAAGCATATTGACACAAACATATTACAACTACAATAAATAATTCAACTCAAGATCAGGGTTGGTTCAATTCCATTAAAAGGATAGACATTATGCCAATTTATGACATTTATTATCATTGGATAAACATATTGACAGAAACATATTACAACTACAATAAATAATTCAACTCAAGATCAGGGTTGGTTCAATTCCATTAAAAGGATAGATGTTATGCCAATTTATGACATTTATTATCATTGGATAAGCATATTGACAAAAACATATTACAACTACAATAAATAATTCAACTCAAAATTAGGGTTGGTTCAATTGTTGTATAAATAGATTAAAAATTGAGAATTTAATAAGACAATTTTGTACATGAAAACGAAATTCCATCATCAATCCAATGGTTAATTATACAAAAAAAAAAACTAAAACTCCAATAGAAAATATATACTCATAAAAAAAGATATAATTTGTAAATACATAATAAGTTTTCATAATATAGAAATTGAACTAGGGAAATGGAAAAATATATAGAAGGAGAAATTGAGGATGAAGTGTATATCATAATATATTAAATTTTATATATAACCAAAAACACTCAATTCAACTTTCATAATTTGTTAATGTCCAACAAAAAAAAGTTGTATTAAAAATGTTTTAGAACACTACCCAAATCAGGTGAAAAACCCCCAAGGTGGTTTAAGTTATAATGCAGTCATGGCAGAGTGCCCTGTCCTCTCATTCGTGCACTTTGTTGCATCTTCAGTTGTCCATGTGTTTTCCAAATTCCCTCAATGATTGATGCATCCTTATCTTCTCATGTTAGATCTGCAAGCGTCATCAGAGTATATGAAAGGGTACATGATGTAGTATAATAGGTCCAATCACGGGGAAGTTTCCATTTATGAAAATTAGTGACTCTTTCAACCCTATCCTAACTATCATCATTAATGAGTGGGAAAAAAACAACTAAATATGGCATGCAAACCTTGTCTAATCTTAAGCTTCTGCTACGTTCTGCACCTCTTTTGTGTTTGGAAAGAACTTGACAACAAGGTTTCTATGGCCCCTCGTGAATATTGTGCCAAGGCGACTGTAATATTGAAAACTACAGAGGCCCTCACTATGGAGGAGGCTACAACCCTTTACCATAGCGTTGTCTCTTTGACAACAATGTACACCATGCAACCTCTAGAGAAAGAGGTGAATCTTATCATAGAATACATTCATCAATGGAATATTGATTTCACCAACCCGACTCATTGATTTCACCGACCCGACTCATATTGTGCTTTATTTATAGTTTCTTTACAAATAATCTACAAATTTGTAAAGAAACTGTAAATAGTGTGCGATTGTCTCTCTTTAAACATGATTTCATCACCTAGCCCACCCATTAGACAAGGGCTTTCAACCACCAACAGCCACAAACACACGCTGGTTGATGGATGTTTATCATTTGTTAATATGAATATTTTTTATGGATATTCATGGTGCAACTATTTCATGGACAGTGTTGAGCACTTCTACCAAGATCATCTATGCAGATCACTTTTGTAATTTTCTCTCCATGCTAAATATATCTTGGGTGGGTAGTGTGCTTTACATTTGAATGATGAATCACAACACTTCAAATTTATTTACTATTATATTGAAAAAAAAATAAAAGTAGTCTACAAATTTAGTCAATGAAATATCAAAATTCAGTGAACGAAATATGAGAGAAACAATAAATAAATTTTATTTATTGTAAAAAGAGGAATAAATATAACATGATATTATTAAGAAAATATTAACTAACCATTAAAACTAGAAAGATATATATTAAGTTCAACCAGTATAAATATAATTATAACCATTAAGACTAAAAAGATATATATTAAGTTCAATAAGTATAAATATAATTATAAAATAGATCTCATTTTTGCAATAACTTTATTAGAGGTAAGTTATGTATGCTATTAATTTCTAAACATGTTCAGATTAAAAGTATACATTTTTATTCTGCCAAACTTGATTCTGTCCAGATTGTAAAACACCCACCCTTATACCTTTTGGGTAATGCCACACTTTAACTCTTGCCTTGCATAAATTATAAATTGTAACATCATGAGATCACCTAGGCGGGGCCATGTCACTCCATAAAAACAATAATACCAGTTGTATAAATATATATAATTTTAAATAGACAAATACATTCTGCAAATGCATAGAATTTTTGTTGAAATAACAGTAAACACATTCATGCAGCATACACATGCAATAACCATAACTGTAAATCATGTATAAATACACAACATGAAATTCACACACAATTGATACTTATCTTTTATATAAGACCACCAACTGCATGCAGACCTTCCACGATCCTCCCATCCTTAGACCACATTACTCATCACTCTCATTAGTGGGTCATCCTTGACCTGGGACTAAACTCCACCTGGGTAAAGGAATTGCTAGATAGGCTGAAAAGATACATACAACAAAAAAGATTTCGTCCCAGGAGCCAACTCACGCTAACAACCTATAGTTTCTCATTCCCCACATGCCTGTCTCACAGAAGGAAGTGTGCCCCTTATCTTCTCAACAGTCCTTCGGTTGCCCCACTTCTCTTCCAGAGCTTCAACAACAGGTCGAACATGAAGTCTCAGAGCATTGTATTTGCTATTGGGCACCCTCAAAAAATCAATTTCTAGCAATTCTCTCACTTGGAGAGAGTTTCTCACATGCCTTACAACCTGCCTCTTCAATCCCACGGGCCCAACAACCTGGTTCTTGAATCCATATCTCTAGTCAACCAGATACAAGCTCAAGTGAAGGAAGCAACAAAAAATCGGTATGGATTAGGTAATTCTAGCAACCATGATCAGGCAAGAAACTATCTTGGCAACAACAACATTCAAGTAAGGCAGAGTACAGGCTCAGGAAAATTTCATGTGTGCTTGGCATAACAAGAAATCTACGAGGTCACTATTGAAGGTGTGCATGAGGCGTGGAGAGATTCAAATGTTGGGGTCTATCCTTGCATGACTAAGTGTGTTTGTAAATCAGGAAATGATGGGAAAACATACTAATTTCCCGACATATATTTTCATGTGCCCTTGATGACACATGGATCTCCTGGAGATCGTTTCTCTCCACTTGTTATTCATTCACCTTCCCATAAGAACTTAGGATAAAATAATTATCCTCACCAAAATATTTAAGAATAATATTATAATATTCCTTTGGAGATAAGATTTCTAGCGTAGCCCCATTTCCTAAGCTCTTATCCCCTCCTTTTCCCTTCCTCGCGGATTTTAGTCCCGCATACTCTTTTATCGTGGTCAGTCTACATGCAACAATGTGTTATTTTAATGATATGAGTGTTTACATATACAAAAATATTCTCACTATCCCTTAGCATCGAGGCTCTCTGACCTAATCATCAGATAATCCTCCTAGCTTATAATAACTTGTCTCACCAACCTATAAAACATATTTTACATTTTCAACTAGGGCTTGGTCTTGGGGTATTAGATTCCCCTCCCATTATTTATGCACTATCCTCAGTGCATCTTATTTACATATTACCATCAAAATTTTCAAAAATCTTAAAAAAGATGCAGGTATTTTCCTGCATAGCATCTCTGTGCTCCCAAGTTGCATCCTCAGGACCGTACTAGGTCCATTGGACCTTTACTATCTCTATGGCTCGATTCTGAATCTGCTTGATCTCCCGGTCTAGTATGCACACTGGATGCACTTGAAAAACGTCCTCTTGCTCCACCTGAATCACATTCCAATCAGTAACATGATTGACATCAAGTATATACTTTTTTAGCAATGATACATGGAATACATTATGAATAGACATTGATGCAAGTAATGAAAGAATATAAGCTACAGGCCCAATCCTCTATAGGATTTCAAATGACCCGCAAAAACGACCTGCCAACTTTGAACAATTTCCCAACTTCAAGTAACTTATGTTGGGATTCACTTTCAACAATACATGATCACCCACTTTAAATTCCCTATGAATTGTGCCCTTATAAGCATAGATTTTCTTCTTATCCYGAGAATCCCTTAAATTCTGTTTTATTTTTTTGATATGCTCTTCCATTTCCCTAATAAAATATGGCCCAACCACTTCTCTAACTGATGGGAYGTCCCAAATTACATGTGTGTTTCACTTTCTACCATAAAGTGTCTCAAATGGGCTCATCTTGCTTGGTACCCATTGTTATAACCAAAATCTACCAAGTGTAGGTATTCTTCCTATTTTCATGGTTTATCTATCACATACATCCTCAACATATCCTCAATCAATTGATTCACCCTCTCTATTTTCCCATCATATTCTAGATGATAAGTTTTGCTAAAATTCAAATTTGTTTCAAATCCTTTAAATAAGCCCTTCCATAATTTTGATGTAAAATTTCGATCTCTGTCAGACACAATTGTCTTGGGTATTCCATGCAATCGAGAAATTTTCCTCATATAAATATTAGCAACGTTAGTTTCCTTGTGAGTAATATTCAATGAAATGAAATGGGCAATTTTAGTAATCTTTTCCACCACTACCATGTTCGAATCATGTTGCTTGCTTGTTCTCGGTAGTTTGGTGATAAAATCCATTTTCACCACTTCCCATTTCCACTCAGGAATGGGTAATGGTTGAAGCAACCCAGTTGGTTGTCTATGCTCAACCTTGACCTTTTGACACTCCAAACATTTGACATTGTACTAAGCAATTTATTTTTTCATGCCTGGCCAATAATATTGGCTCTTGACAATTGCAATTATTTTTTGATACCCTTGGTGTCCACCATAAGGTACCATATGCATTTCTCTCAATATCCAATTTTTCAATTCTTTTGAATTGGGTACATAAATTTTGTTTATGTACATGAGAATTTCATCACTCCCCAGCTTGTAGTCTTCAATTTTTCTACTGCAATATAACTTGTTGTAATTTTTCTATTAATTCCATGTAATACAAATCTGATTTCACAGTCTTTAATATTTTGTCCTTTAAATTGGATTTGTACATGTTGATGTTTGTAGCATGCAACTCATGCACTCTTTTGTTGAGTGCATCAACCACCTTGTTCTCTTTCACCTTGATATGCTTTATATCAAAGTCGTATTCAATGAGAAATTTCAACCATTTGCTTTGTCTGGCATTAGAGTTGGTTGATCAAATAAATATTTCAGACCATTATGGTTTGTCCTCAACTTGAATATTTTTCCAATGAGGTAGTGCCTCCACTTCTTCAAGGCATACACTATGGCTTCCAACTCCAAATAATGAGTGGAATAATGTCTTTCATTCTCCTTCAACTTCCTTATCTCATAACATACAACAAACCCATTTTGACTGAGGACTCCACCAATTCCTTCTTTACATGCATCTGTGCATACAATGAAGTCTTCATTTGGATCAACAATCCTTAGAATTGAAGCATTGGTTAATAGTTGGTTGAAGTGTTGGGAACTCTTTTCACACTGTAATGTCCACTGAAGCTTCACTCCCTTATTTTGAAAGCAAGTGATCAGGTGTGCAATATTTGAGAATCTTGCAATAAATCTTTTGTAGTATCTTGCAACGCCCATGAATGATCTGACTTTTGTCACATTCTTAGGTGTTGACCATCCTCTAATATCCTCAATCTTTTCAGGATCCACTGATATCCCTTCCTCAAATACGGTATGCCCCAAATAATGAATTTGGTTCTGATAAAATGAGCACTTGATCAATTTGACATATAACTGATGCTCCCTTAATACTTGTAATACCATATTCAAGTGTTTCTCATGCTCTTCTTCCAACTTGGAATATATAATAATTTCATCCAAAAATACAATGACGAACTTATCTAAGTATTCTCTAAAAATACCATTCATTAAAAACATGAAGACAGTTGGTGCATTTGATAACCCAAATGGCACCATTGTGAACTCATAATGAAAATACTGTGTTTTGAAAGAAGTCTTGTTGATGTATTCATATTTAATTCTTAACTGACGATAAATAGACCCGAGGTCAATCTTGGAGAATATTTTTGCATTCTTCAACTGATCAAAGAGGTCATTGAACCTTTGAAAATGATACTTATTATTTATAGTTACTTTGTTCAACTACTTGTAGTCAATACAAAGTATCAATGTTTCATCCTTCTTCTTCACAGATAATAATGGATCACCCAAGGTGACACACTTGGTCGTATATACCCCTCCTTCAGAAGTTCTTCTAGTTTCATTTGTAGCTCCTTTAACTTTGGTGTACTCATCCTATAAGGGGTATTGGATACTGGAGTTGCTTCAGGAATTAGATTTATAGAGAAATCAATATCTCTTTTAAGGGGTAATCTCGTTATTTCTTTAAATACATCCTCAAACTCCTTTGGGACGTCATAATCTTCAATATTTGACACCTTATCCTTAGGTGTTTGTTCCATATGAGCTACAAAAAATTGACATCCTTTTCCGTAACACTTCTTCAACTCAAACCTGAAATTTCTCTTACATTTACTTCCCTTGGAATTCCCTACACTGTCCTTAGGTTCCCTTCTTCAACCCAAAAAGCAAATCATTTATTATAACAGTCTAAGATAGCATGGTTTTGGTCCAATCAATCCAGACCAATTAGACAGTCATAGGAACCTAAAGGCAAGATGTCCAAATCTTCCTTGGTGCTCAGTCCATTCATGTCCATAAGACATGACTTAACCATCTCATGAACTTTTCTTTTTGCTATGGTAGCCAGCAACACCAACCAAGAAAATATTTTGGAACATTGATGTAGATTGGAATATTTTTTCCATAAGTTTCAACTGAGGACAATCTGTTTCCATAAATACAATGCAGTTAAATTAGAAAATATATGTGTATATGTTTAGTTTAGTAGTTTACTATTAAGAACCACTTTGTAAAAGGGGTTTTATAAAGTGGTTGTTTCTATTTGAAGGAGAATATGACTTRGAGACCACCATTAATGTATTAATACTTAATTAATTTATTAAATTAATGTAATATATTGTAATGAACCCCAAAATTTGCTACAATTTTTTTCTAAGGGGGRAAACTTGATTCTTATTGTCAATGAAAATATACACCTTACAAATGTTTTTCAACCATTCATTACCCGACTCATTACTTTGATTTCAACAYAAAATTTGTTAATAAAGATATCCTTAAGAGCAATTAATCATATTGATACCTTCTCATACAATTTGTATGCTATTTCGTACTGCATAAAGGTTTTTCCCATAATAATTTACTTATAAACTTAATCAAGAAGACATAAGGTTCTTTTCCCAAGGGGCGTGTTTATGGAATAACAGATTGAGAGATCGTGGCAAGTTATTAGGATTATCCCAACTCATGTGACAATCCATGTCTAATGAAAATGCATATGTTTCCATTACCCAACGATGGAAGGGATATGGTGCATTTTATTGAGCAAGTGGATGACAACTAAAAATCTATACTAGGAAGTCAATGAAGTTGACGTTGTTCTTAAACGCATTAAAGGTGTAGAAAATGAACGTAATACACAGTCTACTTACTATGTACCCGCGAGATTTGGCGCTCCAGGGACCTAACCAATACAGGCCCTCCGCTTCACGAATTTCACATGGTAACTGGGGATGTGTACTTTGTCATTATTCCACTCAGTACGAGCGATGGGCTAGAGGCATCATAACGCTCATTGAACTAGGCCTCCTTACATTGTTTCATGAAACTTTCCTCCATAATGATATTCCTTGTAACCTGGTTGATCTGTAGAACAAAAGAATTAGAGTCCTGCCTCTGGGAATAGATAGATGCAACAATGGGACATGGTGACTATAAGAGTTGGCGTTCTTCGAAGAACAAGGTAAGACTTCTGAGAATTGATATTTTGTTCTAATAATATTTTTGAGTAGAATTTTTGTCTTCTCTATTAGGATTATTCAGTCTGTTTCATTTTTTTCTGTCTAAGTTTTAAAGGTTCCATAAAAACCAGTGAACAATATTTAAATATGTGTAGGAGTAATGCTTCTGATTCATCCCAGGAAAAAAATGGGAAAGACAGTTTGCTTGACATGTCTCTTGTYTAAGTATTAAAGTTAAAGTGTAATGTATTGTAACAATAGATTACAGGGACATTCTTACCTGGCAACGTTCAGAGTTGAGGGCCCCGTTTTCTTATTTYTSCATTCYATACCTAACCATGGAATCATCWGAYACCWTTCGGTTTCATGAACRTTTTTTCCACATCTCAAAGTAGGTAGTTACATTCTTGAGTTTATCATTATTTTCTCGAAAGTTTGTAGTTGTTCTTCCTATTCGCTATACAAGATCTCACATCTTACGATTCACCATTCCAAACTTAATATAGAATAGGAGCGTATTAAAGGTTTGGTAAGCTACAGAAAGAGAGATTTTGTGTATTTGAAAGGAGTCCCCAAAAATAAATTTAGAAATTCTTCCTTACCAGTGCTTAATTTACTCTTGATAACTCTGCATAACAATCTCCTCTTAACTCTCATSAAGGGCCAATACTCAATCAATTTGATAGAAAATTTCTCATTTTTTTCCATGGAATAACGTTATCTTMGGTTCTCTTGTTGTTTTCTTGTAATTGACCATAATCCTCTGCACTGTTATATTTTTATAAATATGGCATAATCTTGATATTCTGTGAAGTTACCCTATGTTAAGGGATCTGTCTGATTTGTGTGGGAATGTTAATAGCTCTGACTCTTTTAATTGTTATCATCATCTCTGTAATTACTTCGTTAGATTCTTTATATAATGTGTGATCAGATATAATTTCCCTCTTGATAAATGTAGTAGTTAGCTTCATGGTAACTACTTATTGTTTAAAGAACTACACGAAGAACGTATTGGATTTATTAATAAGAGAAATAAAAGGAAAGGACCTCTGCTATTTGTATCTGGCTTTAAAATCATAGTTTCTGAATTATCTTACATGGATACGCGTTTAATGATGAGTCCTTTTTATTTCGAGGGAACCCATCAGATTTATGCGAGCCTCCTTCTCCTCTTAGGCCATGGACCAAACTTACCTCGCAAGGGGAAATATGACCCAAACTAAATCTAGGCCTGAGAACTAAATATGAACGGAACTGGATCATATGGTTTCGATTTCGAGAAGGGAAACTTTCGTATATCAAAAATGTACTCGGGTTCCATTAATACAACCTCTTACTGAGATTATCTTTCACAGATCAAATGAAATATTTGCACTCCCTTTTTTTCTTCTTGAGATCTCATATAGACAGTCAATTCGGTTGATTCTTTATTTTTTAAAAGGTTAACGAAGGTTATTTGGGAATGTATAACCCCATCTGTGTGAATATTTTTTTTGGACAGAAAACTTCAAGGCCCTGTTGTCATACATCAGTGGACCATCTAACTGCATAAATATAAATTGCAATATTGATCTCTAAAACCTATTATTTCAGATAATCATTCTCTTTAATATATATATATATATATATATATATATATATATAACATTTTAATTCCCCTATTTATTTCCTTAATTCTTATCGCACAAGTGTTTTTCTCACTCCACTTCCTACTGTCAAGCAAGGGGAACCTATTAGATGACGTCTTTCGGTGAGCCCAAAAGGGGGCTCTATAGACGACTTTAGATGGAAAACTAAAGAGAGGGGGAAACGACCGCTCCCTCTAATAAATCCTTGAACAAAGCTTGGATTTATTTCGCCAAGGTGGGAAGGGTCCGCCGCCACTCCCTTCCCCCTATCAGAGGGATAGGCAGGCCTATCCATCTATATCTCCTAGGGGCCAATAGAGACAGATGAAGCAGAAGTTTCCGTCTACGTCACTCCATATTCCTACGAATGAGATCTTAATATTCCTACGAATGAGATCTTAAAGGCCAATAGAGACAGATGAAGCAGAAGTTTCCGTCTACGTCACTCCATATTCCTACGAATGAGATCTTAAAACAAAAGGAAGAGTTAGCTATGAAGGAACGTAGAGGAAACGAGGCAATATATTGGGAAGTAAGAAAATTTACAGTCTACTTATTATTGTCTTTGATGCAATTTAATCATTTTTGTTTCACTTGTTTCCCTTTACTGAAGTAGTTAGTTTCATGTTGAGAGATCCCCATAAGGAGACTATTTAGCTTTAGTACATACACCATTATCTAGGTGGATAAATTATGTAGCCTAAACATAGATTCTATAGCTAAATGCAAGTCAAATATAACATGAATAATAAAATATATCTAAGCAACTACAATCT
>JASDQU010101276.1:252312-266604 GCA_032191745.1 Picea mariana | reverse complement strand
GTTGTTAGACATTCAACCTGATAAATTAGTCCCGACTTGGTGGAATGGTCACTCGAGTACAAAGTTGATAGCTAAAAAAATGGATAGGTTATTGGTTTTGGAGGATTTACTCATGAATGTTAGATTGTATCGTTCATGGGTGAAATTTCCTTTTGTGTCGGATCATGCGCCAATTCTGTTACAGTTGGAGAACACTTCATTTCCCAAAGCTTACCCCTTCAAGTTTAATTCACAATGGATTCTAGATAAAGACTTCAACAACATAGGGCATCAACTTTGGATGGATCCAAAATATCTTCAGGAGGAAGATAGACAACGTCGTTTTACCTAGAAGCTAAAAGAACTAAAAATTATGACAAAAAGTTGGGCTAAAGAATCTAGTGCTCGGGATGTTCGTGTTCTAGAGAATCTGAAATTTAATATCTAAAAACATTTGCAGCTGCTCTTCGAGGTTTCATTTATCCCAGTGGTTGAGGCTAACCTCATTAAAATTGAATCATAAAGGAACAAGATCCTTAAAACCCAGGAGGTCCTATGGAGAATCAAAAGTCGGGCAATTTGGGTACAAAGTGGTGATATTAATACAAAGTTTTTTCATTAGTTTTCTAATCATAGGAGAATTAGAAAAAACTTATGGGAGATCAGAGATGATTTTGGTTTTACTCACAGAGGACAAAAATCGATTATCGAGGAGGCAGAAGACTATTTCAAGAGGTTCTTCAATTCCGTGGATAATGTTCATCAATAGAGCAAGTTGAGGTGGTGTGGATTTTTACAAGAATGATAAGTGAGTATGAAGCGAGAGCGATTTATTCGCTAGCCACTTTAATGGAATTGAAATCCATCCTTTCTCTTTTCAAAAAAGACAAAAGTCCAGGGCCGGATGGCTGGATGGTGGAATTTTACTTACATTTCTTTTATTTAGTCAAATATGACTTTCTGGATTTAGTGGAGGAAGTCCGGACAGGTGGGCACATGGCAGGGAGTTTAAATTCCACTTTTTTTCTCTGATACCCAAAATGAATAAACCACTAAATTTTGGGGATTACAGACTTATTTCATTATGCAATTTAGTTTATAAAGTCATCTCTAAAGTTTTATCCAACCGGATTAAACCAATACTTTCAAGGGCTCTTTCGTCTGAACAGTTTGGCTTCCTGGAGGGTCACCAAATACATGATGCTATAGGTACTACACATGAGTGCATACAGAGTATAAAAAAGAAAAACCAAAAAGGTCTTATTCTAAAGCTAGATCTACAAAAAGCCTACGATTGTGTAAATTGGAATTTCCTGTGAATGATACTAATCCAAGTTGGATTTGGAGTGACTATGACAATATAGATTATGGCATGTGTGAGTTTAGCATCTCTTGCAATTCTGGTCAATGGCGAGGCCACAAATTTCTTTAGAAGTGGTAGAGGACTCTGTCAGGGATGTCCATTGTCACCCTTACTTTTCATTATGGTGATGGAGAGTCTAAGCCTGTTATTAAAATCAAGCCAAAGAGATGGTTCCCTATCTGGAATAGAAGTATCCATACTTACGAAGATCCTTCACCTTTTATTTTTTGATGATGTTTTACTTCTGACATATGATTTTGTGCAGGAATGGAAGGTGATCGTGAGTCTCATTAATAAATTATGTATGGTTTCAGGATTAAAGGTGAATCCTTTCAAATCGACCATTCATTTTTCAGGTATTTCGGAGACGAAACTTACTCCTTTCAAGATTTGTCTATCGTATAATTTCACTGATCTCTCAGCTGGTTTTAAATATCTTAGGTACCACTTAAAGGTGAGACTTAAAAAATTAGAAGACTAGTTATGGATTATAACCAAAGTGGAAAAGAAAATTAATCATTGGAGATATAGGTGGTTTTCATTAGGGGGCACGTATACTTTATATAAAGTTGTCTTGGAAAGCCAACCAGTTTACTGGTTTTCTTTGGCTTCAGTTCCGCAGTCCATTCTCCACAGATTAATAAAATTACTATATAACTTTCTCTAGAATGGAAATGTTGATACAAATCATTACCATCTCTGTCACTAGGAGACTCTAGCTCATCCAAAACGTTTTGGGGGATGGGGTTTTCATAACATTTATTCTTTCAGTAAAGATCTTGCAGCTTCGACTCTCTGGATTGTATTAACTAAACAAGGACTATGGGAAAAGGTATTAAAGGAGAAGTACTTCCCTTATATGACTGTGAAAAATTGGCTTAGATCAACCACTTTTCAAAATCGTTT
Source organism: Picea mariana (assembly GCA_032191745.1). Lineage (NCBI taxonomy): Eukaryota > Viridiplantae > Streptophyta > Pinopsida > Pinales > Pinaceae > Picea > Picea mariana. The sequence continues at coordinate 264,356 of JASDQU010101276.1, read as the reverse complement.
GGCTTCTAAAATTTGGAACAGTCTCTTAAAGGTGATCCCTTTGATCACAAATTGGCTAAGTTGGAAGCCTGGAACCGGTCACCTTGTGGCAATAGGTAGAAACAGGATCTTGGGATTAGGCGTTGAATCCTTCTTATCAAATTCACTTATTAATTTTCTTATTCAAAAACATGTCTCGGTTCTAGCACAAGCCAGGAGATCCCATGAAAATGATTCTTTATTATCAACTTGGTTCAACAACGCGGAGTTGGCACTTACTGGAAACTTGGCAGAGGAGTGGGATCGCTATCGGCGGACCCTTCAAGCATCGGGAGTATCATTATTTGATAATGAAGATGAACTTATTTGGACAGGAGGGGATTCTTTAGGCTACCTGTCGACTAAGAATATCTATGCAGCCTTAGATTCCACACTTAATCTATAGACTACCTGAGGGTGGTGTAAGAGTTTATGGAAATGGGATATTCAACTGAAAATTAAACTTTTCTTGTGGCTTTCAACAGAGAACAAAATATTGACTTGGCAAATATTACAGCTTAGAATATGGATGGGGCTTGGGCGATGTCAATTATGGAAAGTGGCAAGTGAAGAAAATGAACATCTGTTCATTCATTGTGCTTTCACCAAACTTGTTTGGAAAAAAATAAAATCTATTAAAAATATCAGTCAAAATTGGGATGGGATTGATCTTGATAACTTCCTTTCAATTTGGACAAATAACAAGACTATTTCATCAAGTCTTGCTGCTCACACATGTTGGTTTATTTGGCTCGAAGGAATGTTGTGATATTTGAAGGAAAGATGCCTTCAGTAAACTCGGTTGTCATCATATCTCTAGACGCTATTCAAAAACCTGTGGATAAAGTATAACTTCCTCTCTCCGTTTAAACATGCTCGACTCTCCACTAGAGTTCCTAGTGGCCTGTTTTGATGGAGCAACCAAGGTTAATGGTTTATGCACTGGCGTTGGAGGTATCATTAAACTCACCTGGAGGTATCATTAAACTCACAGCTTCTACTGTTTATAAATGGTATTTGACTTGTAGAAAGGGAACTAATACAAAGGCCTGGGAGATTCAAAGGTAATCATAGGTTGGTTAAATTATAAAAGTGATCTCCGTGTGAGCTCATTAGAAGGAAGGAAACAAAGAATTAGGATTCTAAGTAGAAAGTTTGCAGCCATCCGATTCTATCATATCTATCGTGATTACAACAAGGGACTCTCAAAGAAAGCATTACTGGTTCCAGAAGAAATCATTTCGCTTCAATTATGGTCTAATGGTTTAGAGGGTCTTCTTCGCCTTGTAAATATCTATTAGTGGTCCTTATTCATCTCTTTTTTGGAAAGCATTTCTTAGTATTTTGAGTTTTGAGATGGGAGGTGTTATGCTATCTTGGATTGAGGTTTTCATATCTCAGATTTCTTGCATTGTTTGCATGCTTGGAGATTCTAGTTCCTTTTTGTAGCTTTATAATCGGATGTATCGGAGGTATCCCTATAAGCTGCTCTGATTAGTTTCTTTTTGCAAAGTGAAGGAAAGACTAGAATGACTCTTAGTGGCACCTTTAGATGTAAAAATTATATTATCTTAATATAATTGTGCTAATTTTCTACTTGAAAAAAAGAGTGAAATGACATTATACTTCCTCCAATATTATTAGGACATCGAAGTAGATTTCCACATGAATAAATTAGTGTTCTAGACAATGGAGAATGTGAATCCATTTATAAGTTGAACCTTCACTTTTCATAATGGTCACTAGAAAACTATTTCAATATCAGGTGGTCACATCACTATGACTGGTGCACAATCTTTGCCATCATTTTAAACAGATCTTTATAAATTGTATAGTTCATCTGCCATACTAATGAGCACTCAAAATAAATTTGATATACATATATATGACCAATTTACGCAACAGAAAAGAAATTTAATATCTAACCCTTGTCATCATGCAGTTTCCAAAACCTGTCAGAACATAACACCCAAATATGATAACTATTATAATTTTTAGTTCATATTATTGGATTCTTTTGCATATCCCATTGGTTGTTGTAGGCTTTCTCGTTGCTAATGTGCTCTTACATTCTGAGCAACCACTGTGGCATCTATTTAATTGTATATATTTATGTCAGTTTTGTTTTACGTTTTCTTTGATTTACATTCATATTTTTAATCTTGGTCTCCACATTTCCTTGGATTCTCATGCATGTAAATCGCCACTAAAATACACTCATAATTATATTTGATGAATTTCTGTCTTGATACCATTCTTATCGCATCCAGATTTTACCGTTGATGTCAGTTTTTCAACAAAACCATTGCCATTAGTGTGATTAAATACTAACATCTCTTAGCCTCAAAGAGGCGAAAATATTTGAGAGATATTTTGTATTGTTTAACTAGACTAGACTCGTTAGGGCATTTTACAATAAAAATTGCTGACCAACTGTTACATGGCCTCAGGCTCACTCGCAAAAGAAAGAAGGCGGTGCCCTCCTTGGTGGCCCACTAAACCCCTTGTCAGTTGGAACTATATAGGATCTTCTAACTATTTATGCACTGCAATTGTGATTCTCACAAGGCTGATTAAACCGATTCAACAACGCATCATTTTTGTCCCTTCACTGACCTGCGCAATTAATGTCTCCACAACATATCTTCTTATTAGTCCCTGCCTCCCGCCTAGCTTTCACCTTGAAGTTAACTATACTTGAATTCATATTACTTGGTTCATTTTGATATAATTTTTGGTGCATTTTTCTTTGTTTTTGTCATAGACTTCTCCTTACTTTATCTCTTTCACTAATTTCCTGTAAATTCAATTTTTTTGGAACACAAATTTATTTTTGTAATTTTCCAATTTTATGGATTAAAATTTTTATTGGACCAAACATAATGATGTGCTTTAAATAAGATTGGTGTAAACAATTTTTTTTAGAGTTAATAAAGAGTTTTAAAAAATAAAATGAAAAGTGGTCAGTTTTCTAGGCTGTCAGATCACTGCAGTCTGATCATTGATGTTAAGCTCTGAACGTCCACATCTACTCCTCACCATGTCTAGTTGATGCATGGGGAGACACTGCAATGGATGTTTACTCTTGTGGAGACCAGAACCGTAGGGACTGAGTGGTGGAAACTTACCAGACAAGGAAAAACCCAGAAACTCCTCTTCATATTTTTCATAATCTCTGATTGTTGTCATTGAAAGGTACTGGTTTCGAATTACACAATTCACATTCAGATTTAATATGAAAATGGATTTTTCCATAAAGAACAAAGCTTCGTTTTCGAGTCACTAGGCGGATTCTGTATATAGTGAAGTTTAGTTATTCCTCTATGCAAACAGAATTGACTCCAGAATTGACTCCAGAAGTTTACTATAAACCTCCCGTCCTCACATAATAAACATCCCCGCCCATAATCCATCATGGCTTGTCATTAAGGTGGATTTATTTAGATCTCAGAAATTAGACAATTTTGTGTTCAGTGTATAGAAGTCGCTATAAACCATAATGCTCTCTATAAACCATAAAACACAGAGCTTCGTTTCCGAGTCTGTACACGGATTCTGTATAAATTTCAGAATAAAGAATTAATATAGTGGCAAAACTATCTAGGAACATGGATAGCAGTAATAACAAAGGTAACATATGTGTTTAGTGAATTCTAATGGTATTATGATTTCATGTTTTTTATTGTTTACTGAGCTACTTCGACCGGAACCTATGTTTCTAGTGGCGGTGAACCCGTTGCTGCTCCCATATACAATAACTAGTGGAATAAACCAGTGTGAAGATTAACCATTATAATTAAAATAAGAAATATTTAAATATTTTCATTCAGCCCAATTGTAGACTGTAACAATCTCTACCTGCTTAATGTTAGAATGTAATCATTTCACCGTCTCTGTGTAAACGGTGCATCGGTGGTCGTCTTGACCCTTCAAGACTCAGGTTTAAGCACCGATCACTAATTTTGTCTTACATTGCTTAAACAGTGGCCGCCTTAATCTTTGAAAGCAACCAAATACCATCACCGCCCTGATTAAAATTTTTTAGAAGATCGAAGGGGCAATTGGTTGATGTTTAAATACCACAGTTGAATTGTAATCTGTAGACATGAGCGTGAAATCACATTGAATAGAAGTTGCTATTTTGTACTCAGAGGTGTTTTCTCCGTTGATTTTTTTTTTTAATTCATATCTCCTACTTGTTGTTCATTCAATTAAGTTTTCTTTTAGATTCGCTATATTATTTTTAATTTAAGAAAACGTTGTAATTATTTAGAGTGCATGGAGTTCTTGAGTTTCAAAACTCCGAACCAGAAATGGGCGATTTTAATATAAAGGCATATTGAACCAAAGTCGATATATTTGACATTCAGAGTTTACTTGTTAAAAGTGCGTGGTGTTCTTTAGTCTCAAAACCCTGAACCCGAATTGGTGGGCCCAAAGCTTATTCACCTATCGCGATTCAGGATTAGTTGTTGCATTTTCCTTTTCCGTTGGGTGTTTGTAAACTCTGAAACCCTGAAGTGCTAGGCCCATAACTTATTCGCATTTCACGATTCGACAATTCACGTGGTGTTTTGTTTTTGGTGTTTGGCGTTTGTAATCGTCGAATCCTAAACCCCGATTGACCTTTGGTTTTTCACATTTGGTATCAGACCCTATAGTCCATCCTGCTATTGCTGAGTGCAGATAGTTTCCGTTGGTGCCCAATTTTACTGCGCGAAAGTTTATTTAATTTCTTTCAAATTTTATATAAATGGTTGCGTCTGGTTGTAGTTCTTCTCAAGTTCAGGTCCCTGTCCTGAGCGAGAGGTCATATGACTCCTGGTATATTCGAATGAGGACGATTTTTCGTTCTCAAGATTCATGGACCTATGTTATTGATGGTTATGTTGAGCCAGCTGATACAACAACAAAATTGGCTCTCTCTAATGCTGACGATGTTTTGCTAAAGGAAAAAAATGAAAAAAGATAACAAGGCTCTTGGATTAATCCAGCAAGGATTAAATGAATCCATTTTTGCGAAGATTTCTAGTGTTATATCTTCGAAGATGGCTTGGGACATTCTTGAAACCTGTTATCAAGGTGTGTCCAAGGTGAAGACAATCAAGTTACAGAACTTGAGAAGGGATTTCGAAAATCTGAAGATGAAGGATAATGAAAGTGTTGATATTTTCATGACTCAAGTAATGAGTGTTGTGAACCAGCTTAGGCAGTATGGAGATGATATGGAGAATAAAAGAGTCATTGAGAAAGTGTTGAGAAGTTTTCCCAAGAAGTTTGAACCTGTTGTTGTACCCATAGAGGAATTTAAAGATTTAAGTCAAATGCAAATTGATGAATTAACTTGTTCTCTTGTTGCCCATGAATCTAGGATATCTAGATATGATGAAGGATTAATGGAGCATGCTTTCAAATCCCAACTACTTGTTACCAGAGGAAAAGGCAGAGGAAGGTTTTATAATCGTGGAAGAGGAGGTCGTTTTTTTGGTCGGAGGAACAATAGAATTGAATCAGTGTTTGAGGAGAAGTCTCAAGAGAATCCTCCTAATTTAAGAGGGAGCAACAACAAAGCCTGACAACATGATAATCAGAGGTATGGTAAATCTAAAGTACAATGTTATTATTGTAAGAAGTTTGGACATTTTGCTAAAAAATGTTGGAAGAAGCAGACAGATGTTGGAAAACAGTCTGCACATATCACAAATGAGTGTGAGGATGATCAAAATCTTGTGTTCTTGAATTGTAATGTCACTTAGGAAAGTGCTTATGATATTTGGTTTTTGGATAGTGGTTGCAGTAACCACATGACTGGTAATAAGGATTTATTTTCTTCTATTGATACTAGTATTAAGTCTGAAGTAAAACTAGGAAATGACTGTAAGGTTACAGTTAATGGTAAAGGTGTAGTTCTAGTTTACACTAAGAATAATCAGAGAAGAAATATTGATGATGTTTATTACGTGCATGGTTTAAAATGAAATCTTATTAGTTTTGTACAGCTGTTGGAGAAAAGGTACAGAGTGTTCTTCAAGAACAAGGTATGTACAATTTATGATAAATTACCCAACAAACAGTTGATTGCAAGAGTAGAGATAACCAAGAATAGAATGTTTCCACTTGTTATGAGAAATGATTTAAGTGGTTATTTGAATGTTTATAAAGCTGAAAGTTTAGATGAATCTTGGTTATGGCATTTGAGATATGGTCATTTAAATTTTGGTGTCTTAGATTTGTTACAGAAGAAGAAGATGGTAAAGGGGTTTCCCTGTATTCAACAATCTGTAAGCTCTTGTGAGAGTTGTATACTTGGAAAACATCACAGAGAGAAATTTGTTTAAGGTGTTTCCTATAGAGAAAAAGCTCCATTGGAAATTGTCCACACGGATTTGTGTGGACCTATGCAAACACCTTCTTTGAATGGTAGTGTTTATTTTATGACTTTCATTGATGATTTCAGTGGAAAGACTTGGTTGTATTTGTTGAAGCAGAAATCTGAAGCCTTTGAAGTTTTCAAGAGGTTTAAGTCTATGGTTTAGAATAAGAGTTGTCGAACCATTAAGATATTGAGGTCTGACAGAGAAGGTGAGTATAAAGTGAATGAATTCATTGAATTTTGTGATTTTCATGGAATTAAAAGGCAGTTTACTGCTCGATATACTCCACAACAGAATGAAGTGGCTGAAAGGAAAAATCGTACCATCATGAATATGGCTCGAAGCATGTTGAAAGAGAAGCATATTTCAAATGAATATTGGGGATATGAGGTTATTTGCTCTGTTTTTATCTTGAATAGAAGTCCGACCAAGACCGTGAGGAATCATGTACCTCAGGAAGCCAGGGACAGTAAGCCTTGCAATGTTTCTTATTTCAAAATTTTTGGATGTGTAGCATATGCGCATGTACCTACAGAAACGAGGAGAAAGTTGGATGACAGAAGTGAGAGATGTATATTTGTTGGATACAGTGAAGAGTCTAGGGCATATAAACTATACAATCCCATCACCCAGAAATAAGTAATCAACAGAGATGTTCAATTTAAAGAAGAGGAATCCTGGGATGGAAGTATTGATAAATTTGTTTCAAAAGGAGTTGTGTTACCCCGTGAAGATGATGATGGAGCTGAGCAGACTGAAGGAGATGGACAGATGGTTCCACATGTACATATGCCTGCAGCAAGAAGTCCAACAAGGTAAGCACCAGATTTCAACCAATCTCAATTTAGAACGCCCAGAACTCATGAGCATGGTGAGCCATCTGGACATGGTGGAGATAAAACAGATTCACGGGTAAGTAGTGAATCGAATCCTACTTTAGCTTCATTGAAAAACAGGTTTAAAGGTCAGAAGACTAGAAGCTTAAGAGAATTGTATGATCATAATGAAGAAGTAGATCAGATTTCAAATTTTGCATTAATGGCATGTGATCCTGTAAGTTTTGATGAAGCCGCTAAAGAGGATGTCTGGATAAAAACAATGGATGAGAAGATTGATTCCATTGAAATAAATAACACTTGGGATCTTGAAGATTTACCTGAAGGTAAGAAGAGCATTGGTGTCAAGTGGGTTTATAAGACTAAGCTGAATGCAGAAGGTGAAGTTGAAAAGTACAAGGCAAGACTTGTAGCTCAAGGGTTTAGTCAACAACCTGGTATTGATTACAATGAAACCTTTGCTCCTGTAGCAAGAATTGACACAATGATGATGGTCTTAGCTATTGCAACTCAGAATAAATGGATCATGCATCATATGGACGTTAATTCTGCATTCTTAAATGGATATTTGGAAGAAGAGATTTATGTAAGACAACCTCTGGGTTATGAGATTGATAGTCATAGAGATAAAGTTTACAAGTTAAGGAAGGCTTTATATGGATTGAAGCAAGCATCCATAGTTTGGTATAGCAGGATTGATGAATACTTGATTAGCATTGGATTCAACAAAAGTCCAAGTGAGCCAACCCCGTATACAAAGATAAACCAGGAAAGTAAATTTTTGATTGTATGTCTATATGTTGATGACCTGATTTTTACTGGAGATCTATCTGTAGATGATTTTAAAAATGTCATTAAAACAGAGTTTGAGATGACCGATTTAGGATTGATGAAGTATTTTCTTGGAATTGAAGTGGATCAATCTGATGATGGCATTTTCATTTTTCAAACTAACTATGCAAATGAAGTATTGAAAAGGTTTAGAATGTTGAATTGTAAATCAGCCGCAACACCTATGGCAACTGGTATTAAACTTAGCAAATATGATGAGAGATCATATGTTGATCCAACTTTGTATAAGAGTCTAGTTGGAAGCCTTATGTACTTAACAACAACCAGCCCTGATTTCATGTTTGCTGTAAGTTTGATTTTGAGATTCATGGAGAATCCGAAGAGTACTCATTGGCAAGCAGGAAAGAGGATCCTGAGATATGTTGCTGGAACAACTGACTTTGGTATCCGATACACATCAAGTTTAAACTTTGAGTTGATCGGATATACCGATAGTGATTTTGCAGGTTCCATTGATGACAGGAAAAGAACATCTGGGTATCTGTTTTGTCTTGGATCTGGGGCAGTGGCATGGGCATCAAAGAAATAGCGCATTGTGACTTTATCTTCTACTGAGGCAGAGTATGTTGCAACAACGACAGTGTGGATGAAAATAATCTTGAATGAATTGTTGCATGAGCATATTGGTGCAACTCAGATTGTGTGGAATAATAAATCATCCATTGCACTATCAAAGAATCACGTCTTTCACAAACAGAGTAAGCACATTGATACAAGGTATCATTTCATTCGAGAGCTGGTAACTGGTAAAGAGATTTCTGTTCAGTTTTGCAGATCTGAAGAACAATTTGCAGACATATTTACGAAACCTTTAGGAAATGAATTGTTTAAAATCCATAGAATAAATATTGGGGTCTGTAAGCTATAATGCATTGTTTACAACAATTTTGTTTTACATATTTTAGTTTGTTTTGCTCTAAAATGATTAAGAGGGAGTATGTCAGAATGTAATCATTTCACTGCCTCTGTGTAAACAGTACATCGGTGGTCGTCTTGACCCTTCAAGACTCGAGGTTTAAGCATCGATCACTAATTTTGTCTTACATTGCTTAAACGGTGGCCGCCTTAACCTTTGAAGGCAACTAGATACCATCACTGCCCTCATTAAATTTTTTAAAAGATCTAAGGGGCAATTGGTTGGTGTTTAAATACCACAATTGAATTGTAATCTATAGACATGAGCGTGAAAGCACATTGAATAGAAGTTGTTATTTTGTATTCGGAGGTGTTTTCTCCATTGATTTTTTTTTGAGTTCGTAAACTCGTGTGATTCATATCTCCTACTTGTTGTTCATTTAATTAAGTTTTTTTTTGGATTCGCTATATTATTTTTAATTTAAGCTAACGTTGTAATTATTTGGAGTGCACGGAGTTCTTGAGTTTCAAAACTCCAAACCAGAAATGGGTGATTTTAATATAAAAGCATACTGAACAAAAGTCGAGATATTCGGCATTCGAAGTTTACTTGTTAAAAGTGCGTGGAGTTCTTTAGTCTCAAAACCCCGAACCCCAATTGGCGGGCCCAAAGCTTATTCGCCTATCGCGATTCGGGATTAGTTATTGCATTTTCCTTTTACATTGAGTGTTTGTAAATCCTGAAACCCCCAAGTGCTGGGCACTTATTCGCATTTCGCGATTCGGCAATTCACGTGGTGTTTTGTTTTTGGTGTCTGGCGTTTGTAATCACCGATCCCGAACCCCGATTGACCTCCGGTTTTTTACACTTAAGTCAACTGTGTGTGAAATCGCAAGTACTGAACTGGACAACCAAAGGGATTTATGGGAATTATTCGAATTAATTAAGGGATCCAATGAGAACCAACAGCTTGTAAACAGAAAACAAAAGAATAAATATAAAACTGGCTAGAAACCTTCATATACACTGTTCACATCGTTTGGCCATATTGTTAGCTTACGTATCTAGAAAATACCTATACGAATGGGGCTTATATGGAATGAATGATAGAATTCAGAAACATCCGTAATAATACTATTTTCTTTTAAGAGTTTTAGATAAATTTATCATATGTTAAATGTTCATACCTGTGGTCCTTTTAATCTTACTACATATCTCATAAATCTGCTACATATATCATAAATCATCAATCTGTAGCTGATAGAGCTTGAAGTTAATTTTTTCTTATCTAGAAACATTTTTCCCTTTTCGCAAATTACAGAAAATTTTTCAGCTTTGTGAATGCCAGAAGATCTTATTTCAGATTTTGTTGGGATTTGAAAAGAAGATGGCGAGGTCTAAATAGAGATCTGTAATCTCTATTTTATTATACCATGCAACCTCYATAAAAGTTGTAAGGTTGCAACACTAGCTCCTAGTTCGGGAGAGAAATTTTAATTCAATGCTTCTGCCAAGCTGGAGCTATTAACAGCAGTTTTGCCAAACGGCCGCAACAAAGCCCGAGCTATTACCATTGGTCTTGCCTAGCACGAGCTATTAGCAATAGTCTTGTCGAACGTTCACAACACAGCCCAAGCTATTACCATTAGTCTTGCCAAACGACCGTAACCCAAGAACGTGTTACATTTTCAAAATAATTAGAGAATCAGTTTGAACGTGTCATATTAATCTAGCTTTCTAGTACACAGATTATTGACATGACAAACTATGCACTTGTATGTTCACAATTTTTAATAATTAAAATTTAATTAAAAAAATTTAATTTTAATTATTAAATTAAACTAAATGGATGGAGTGCATGTGTCTTAGTCATTAAAAATTGTAATAAAAAACATATAATATGGCATATCAAACATGCTTCTAATTAGGAACTCTGTTTCGAATAACTATTCTAATAATATAGTAAATACTCTTATAATGGAAACTTTGTCTCACATAATTATCCGGTCAATAGATTATATGCTTAGCCAGCATCACCTTCTATTTATTTTGATAAGAATTGCAAGGTTTATGTTCCTTTTGTTTGATAATCGGTTGCTTAAGATATTGATATTTTAATTGATAATAGTTTCAGTGCTCGTGCATTATATCCTACATGATTGCATGGGAGAATTTTTAGTTTTTTTTTTTTTTTAAATATGTGATATTGTTTTTTTAACTTTTGCTCAATTCCTTTTTCTAACAACTACGTGCTTAAAAAATATGTGATATTGTTTTTATATTTTTTCTAAAAAATATGTGATATTGTTTTTATATTTTTTCTCAATTCCTTTCTCTAACAGCTATGTGCTTAACAAATCATTCTAAATTGTTTATAAATTCAATAAGAATGAAAAATGTTCAAAATTTCCAAATTTATATTAGAAAAAGTCCATTAGTGCAATTTTTCAAATATCCCAAGTACATTTTCATTATTAAAGCATTCCACTTGTATATTTTTAAACAAAATTTCAAATAACAATGTAAATCCTTCATTACTATTCAAAACTGCAAAGTAAATCTTTGATTAAGAATCAACTCGGCCTTGTAAAACGTTTATCTTCCAACAATGAACTAATTTTGAATTGGTTTTAACATGCATCACTTTTTATTGCGGGTTCATACAATTCCCTTCTTTAGATGGTCTCGAAACCTATAAATATATAATATGCATATCCCCCAATTATTTTCTCTAATTCTGAATGAGGAATATTATATTATTTAACAAATTAATATATAGGTTTGTTTTTTTTAATTCTCAATGGTGGAATATCATATTATTTAAAAAGTTAATATATAGGTTTGTTTTGTGTCATTCAAGTATTTTAATTTTATAAGTGTTTTTTAGAGGGTTATATATTAAAAAAAAAAAAAAAAAACATTCCAAATTCCTACATGTTGTTAACTTCCCAACAAGCCTAAAATTCTTTGGTTTAATATATAACATTTAGATACTTGGAAAGCATGGAAAATATTAGAGAAAATGTTTTTACATTTTCTTTAATAATTGTCCCACCCCTTCCCTAATGTCCACCCTCAAATGTATTATTTACATTTTCTCTAATATTT
>JASDQU010101276.1:214862-233884 GCA_032191745.1 Picea mariana | reverse complement strand
TTTCGAGACCATCTAAAGAAGGGAATTGTATGAACCCGCAATAAAAAGTGATGCATGTTAAAACCAATTCAAAATTAGTTCATTGTTGGAAGATAAACGTTTTACAAGGCCGAGTTGATTCTTAATCAAAGATTTACTTTGCAGTTTTGAATAGTAATGAAGGATTTACATTGTTTTTGAAATTTTGTTTAAAAATATACAAGTGGAATGCTTTAATAATGAAAATGTACTTTGGATATTTGAAAAATTGCAATAATGGACTTTTTCTAATATAAATTTGGAAATTTTGAACATTTTTCATTCTTATTGAATTTATAAACAATTTAGAATGATTTGTTAAGCACATAGCTGTTAGAGAAAGGAATTGAGAAAAAATATAAAAACAATATCACATATTTTTTTAGAAAAAATATAAAAACAATATCATATATTTTTTAAGCACGTAGTTGTTAGAAAAAGGAATTGAGCAAAACTTAAAAAAACAATATCACATATTTTTTTTAAAGAAAAAACTAAAAATTCTCCCATGCAATCATGCAGGATATAATGCACGAGCACTAAAACTATTATCAATTAAAATATCAATATCTTAAGCAGCCGATTATCAACAAAAGGAACATAAACCTTACAATTCTTATCAAAATAAATAGAACGTGATGCTGGCTAAGCATATAATCTATTGACCGGATAATTATGTCAGACAAAGTTTCCATTATAAGAGTATTTACTATATTATTAGAATAGTTATTCGAAACAGAGTTCCTAATTAGAAGCATGTTTGATATGCCATATTATATGATTTTTATTAAATTTTTAATGACTAAGACACATACACTCCATCCATTTAGTTTAATTTAATAATTAGAATTCATTTTTTTTAATTAAATTTTAATTATTAAAAATTGTGAACATACAAGTGCATAGTTTGTCATGTCAATAATCTGTATACTAGAAAGCTAGATTAATATGACACGTTCAAAACTGATTCTCTAATTATTTTGAAAATGTGACACGTTCTTGGGTGACGGTCGTTTGGCAAGACTAATGGTAATAGCTCGGGCTTTGTTGTTGTGAACGTTCCACAAGACTATTGCTAATAACTCGTGCTAGGCAAGACCAATGGTAATAGCTCGGGCTTTGTTGCGGCCGTTTGGCAAAACTGCTGCTAATAGCTCCTGCTTGGCAGAAGCATTGAATTAAAATTTCTCAACCTTACAACTTTTATGGAGGTTGCATGGTATAATAAAATAGAGATTACAGATCTCTATTTAGACCTCGTCGCCATCTTCTTTTCAAATACCAACAAAATCTGAAATAAGATCTTCTGGCATTCACAAAGCTGAAAAATTTTCTGTAATTTGCGAAAAGGGAAAAATGTATCTAGATAAGAAAAAATTAACTTCAAGCTCTATCAGCTACAGATTTATGATTTATGATATATGTAGCAGATTTATGAGATATGTAGTAAGATTAAAAGGACCACAGGTATGAACATTTAACGTATGATAAATTTATCTAAAACTCTTTAAAGAAAATAGTATTATTACGGATGTTTCTGAGTTCTATCATTCATTCCATATAAGCCCCTATCATTCATTCCATATAAGCCCCATTCGTATAGGTATTTTCTAGATACGTAAGCTAACAATATGGCCAAACGATGTGAACAGTGTATATTAAGGTTTCTAGCCAGTTTTATATTTATTCTTTTGTTTTCTGTTTATAAGCTGTTGGTTCTCATTGGCTCCCTTCCTTACATAATTAATTCGAGTAATTCCCATAAATCCCTTTGGTTGTCCAGTTCAGTACTTGCGGATTTCACACACAGTTGACTTAAGTGTAAAAAACCGGAGGTCAATCGGGGTTCGGGATTCGCCGATTACAAACGCCAGACAACAAAAACAAAACACCACGTGAATTGCCGAATAGAAAAATGCAAATAAGTTGTGGGCCCAGCACTTGGGGGTTTCGGGGTTTACAAACACCCAATGTCAAAGGAAAATGCAACAACTAATCCCGAATCGTGAAAGGCGAATAAGCTTTGGGCCCACCAATTTGGGTTCGGGGTTTTGAGACTAAAGAACTTCATGCACTTTTAATAAGTAAACTCCGAATGCCGAATATCTTGACTTTGGTTTAATATGCTTTTATATTAAAATTATCCATTTTCTGGTTCGGAGTTTTGAAACTCAAAAACTCCTTGCATTCCAAATAATTACAACGTTGGCTTAAATTAAAAATAATATAGTGAATCCAAAAAAAACTTAATTGAATGAACAAGAAGTAAGAGATATGAATCACACGAGTTTACGAACTCAAAAAAAAAAATCAACAGAGAAAACACCTCCAAATACAAAATAGCAACTTCTATTCAATGTGCTTTCACGCTCATGTCTATAGATTACAATTCAATTGTGGTATTTAAACACCAACCAATTGCCCCTTCGATCTTCTAAAAAATTTAATTAGGGCGTTGATGGTATCTGGTTGCCTTCAAAGGTTAAGGCGACCACCGTTTAAGCAATGTAAGACAAAATTAGTGATCGGTATTTAAACCTCGAGTCTTGAAGGGTCAAGACGACCACCGATGCACCGTTTAAACAGAAGCGTTGAAATGATTATATTCTGACATACTCCCTCTTAATCATTTCAGAGAAAAACAAACTAAAATATGTAAAACAAAATTTGTTGTAAACAATGCATTACAACTTACAAACCCCAATATTTCTTCTATGGATTTTAAACAATTAATTTCCTAAAGGTTTCGTAAATATGTCTAGAAATTGTTCTTCAGATCTGCAAAACTGAACAAAAATCTCTTTACCAGTTACCATCTCTCGAATGAAATGATACCTTGTATCAATGTGCTTACTCTATTTGTGAAAGACGTGATTATTTGATAGTGCAATGGCCGATTTATTATCATAGACAATCTGAGTTGCACCATTATGCTCATGCAATAATTCATTCAAGATTCTTCTCATCCACACAGCTTGACACGCAGTTGTAGTTGTTGCAACATACTCTGCCTCACTAGAAGATAAAGTCTCAATGGGCTATTTTTTTGATGCCCATGCCACTGCTCCAGATCCAAGACAGAACACATACCCAGATGTGCTTTTCCTGTCATCATTGAAACCTGCAAAATCACTATCAGTATATCCAATCAGCTCAAACTTTAAACTTGATGTGTATCGGATACCAAAGTCAGTTGTTCTAGCAACATATCTCAGGATCCTCTTTCCTGCTTGCCAATGAGTACTCTTTGGAGTCTCCATGAATCTCAAAATCAAATTTACAGCAAACATGAAATCAGGTCTGGTTTTTGTTAAGTACACAAGGCTTCCAATCAAACTCTTATACAGAGTTGGATCAACATATGATCCCTCATCATACTTGTTAAGTTTAATACCGGTTGTCATAGGTGTTGCAACTGGTTTACAATTCAACATTCTAGACCTTTTCAACACTTCATTTGCATGGTTAGTTTGACAAATGAAAATGCCATCATCAGATTGATCCACTTCAATTCCAAGAAAATACTTCATCAATCCTAAATCGGTCATCTCAAACTCTGTTTTCATGACATTTTTAAAATCATCTATAGATAGATCTCCAGTAAAAATCAGGTCATCAACATAAAGACATACAATCAAAATTTTACTTTCCTGGTTTATCTTTGTATACAGGGTTGGCTCACTTGGACTTCTGCTGAATCCAACGCTAATCAAGTATTCATCAATCCTACTATACCAAACTATGTATGCTTGCTTCAATCCATATAAATCCTTCCTTAACTTGTAAACTTTATCTCTATGATTATCAATCCCATAACTCGGAGGTTGTCTTACATAAACCTCTTCTTCCAAATATCCATTTAAGAATGTAGACTTAGCGTCCATCTGATGCATGATCCATTTATTCTGATTTGTAATAGCTAAGACCATCCTCACTGTGTCAATTCTTGCTACAGGAGCAAAGGTTTCATTGTAATCAATATTGGGTTGCTGACTAAACCCTTGAGCTACAAGTCTTGCCTTGTACTTTTCAACTTCACCTTCTGCAATTAGCTTAGTCTTATNCAGGGTTGGCTCACTTGGACTTCTGCTGAATCCAACGCTAATCAAGTATTCATCAATCCTACTATACCAAACTATGTATGCTTGCTTCAATCCATATAAATCCTTCCTTAACTTGTAAACTTTATCTCTATGATTATCAATCCCATAACTCAGAGGTTGTCTTACATAAACCTCTTCTTCCAAATATCCATTTAAGAATGTAGACTTAGCGTCCATCTGATGCATGATACATTTATTCTGATTTGTAATAGCTAAGACCATCCTCACTGTGTCAATTCTTGCTACAGGAGCAAATGTTTCATTGTAATCAATATTGGGTTGCTGACTAAACCCTTGAGCTACAAGTCTTGCCTTGTACTTTTCAACTTCACCTTCTGCAATTAGCTTAGTCTTATAAACCCACTTAACACCAATGGTCTTCTTACCTTCAGGTAAATCTACAAGATCCCAAGTGTTATTTATTTCAATGGAATCAATCTCCTCATCCATTGTTGTTATCCAGACATCCTCTTTAGCAGCTTCATCAAAACTTACAGGATCACATGCCATTAATGAAAAATTTGAAATCTGATCTACTTCTTCATTCTGATCATACAATTCTCTTAAGCTTCTATTCTTCTGACCTTTAAATCTATTTTTCAATGAAGCTAAAGTAGGATTCGATTCACTACTTACCTGTGAATTTGTTTGATCTCCACCATGTCCATATGGCTCACCATGCTCATGAGTTCTGGGCGTTCTAAATTGAGATTGGCTTAAATCTGGTGCTTGCCTTGTTGGACTTCTTACTGCAGGCGTATGTACATGTGGAACCATCTATCCATCTCCTTCAGCCTGCTTAGCTCCATCATCATCTTCACGGGGTAACACAGCTCCTTTGAAACAAATTTATCAAAACTTCCATCCCAAGATTCCTCTTCTTTAAATTGAATATCTCTGCTGATTACTTATTTATGGGTGATGGGATTGTATAGTTTATATGCCCTAGACTCTTCACTGTATCCAACAAAGATACATCTCTCGCTTATGTCGTCCAACTTTCTCCTCATTTCTACAGGTACATGCGCATATGCTACACATCCAAAAACTCTGAAATAAGAAACTTTGCAAGGCTTACTATCCCTCTCTTTCTAAGGTACATGATTCCTCACGGTCTTGGTCGGACTTCTATTCAAGATAAAAACAGAGCAAAGAACCCCATACCCCCAATATTCATTTGAAAGATGCTTCTCTTTCAACATGCTTCAAGCCATATTCATGATGGTCCGATTTTTCCTTTCAACCACTCCATTCTACTGTGGAGTATATCGAGCAGTAAACTGCCTTTTAATTCCATGAAAATCACAAAATTCAATGAATTCATTTAGTTTATACTCACCTCCTCTGTCAGACCTCAAGATCTTAATGGTTCAACCACTCTCATTCTCAACCATAAATTTAAACCTCTTGAAAACTTCAAAGGCTTCATATTTCTACTTTAACAAATACAACCAAGTCTTCCTACTGAAATCATCAATGAAAGTCATAAATAAACACTACCATTCAAAGAAGGTGTTTGCATAGGTCCACACAAATCCGTGTGGACAATTTCCAATGGAGTTTTTTCTTTGTAGGAAACACCAACAAATTTCTCTTTGTGATGTTTTCCAAGTATACAACTCTCACAAGAGCTTACAGATTGTTGAATACAGGGCAACCCCTTTACCATTTGCTTCTTCTATAACAGATCTAAGACACCAAAATGTAAATGACCATATCTCAAATTCCATAACCAAGATTCATCTAAACTTCCAGCTTTATAAACATTCAAACAACCACTCAAATCATTTCTCATAACTAGTGGAAACATTCCTTGTTCTTGAAGAACACTCTGTACCTTTTATCCAACAGCTATACAACACTAATAAGATTGGATTTTAAACCATGCACGTAATAAACATCATCAATATTTCTTCTTTGATTATTCTTAGTGTAAACTGGAACTACACCTTTACCATTAACTGTAACCTTACAGTCATTTCCCAGTTTTACTTCAGACTGAATACTAGTATCAATAGAAGAAAATAAATCCTTATTACGAGTCATGTGGTTACTGCAACCACTATCCAAAACCAAATATCATTAGCACTTTCCTGAGTGACATTACAATTCAAGAACACGGGATTTCGATCATCCTCACACTCATTTGTGATATGTGCAGACTTCTTTCCAGCATCTGCCTGCTTCTTCCAACATTTGTTAGCAAAATGCCCAAACTTCTTACAATAATAACATTGTACTTTAGATTTATCATACCTCTGATTATCATGCTGCCAAGGTTTGTTGTTGCTCCGTCTTAAATTAGGAGGATTCTGCTGAGACTTCTCCTCAGACACTGATTCAGTTCTATTGTCCCTTCAACCAAAAAAACGACCTCCTCTTCCACGATTATAAAAGCTTCCTCTGCCTCTGCCTCTGGTAACATGCAGTTGGGATTTGAAAGCANGCATCTGCCTGCTTCTTCCAACATTTGTTAGCAAAATGCCCAAACTTCTTACAATAATAACATTGTACTTTAGATTTATCATACCTCTGATTATCATGCTGCCAAGGTTTGTTGTTGCTCCGTCTTAAATTAGGAGGATTCTGCTGAGACTTCTCCTGAGACACTGATTCAGTTCTATTGTCCCTTCAACCAAAAAAACGACCTCCTCTTCCACGATTATAAAACCTTCCTCTGCCTCTGCCTCTGGTAACATGCAGTTGGGATTTGAAAGCATGCTCCATTGATCCTTCATCATATCTAGATATCCTAGATTCATGAGCAACAAGAGAACCAATTAATTCATCAATTTGCATTTGACTTAAATTTTTAAATTCCTCTATGTGTACAACAATAGGTTCAAACTTTTTGGGCAAACTTCTTTGCACTTTTTCAATGACTCTCTTATTCTCCATATCATCTCAATACTGCCTAAGCTGGTTCACAACACTCATTACTTGAGTCATGAAAGTATTAACACTTTCATTATCCTTCATCTTCAGATTTTCGAAATCCCTTCTCAAGTTCTGTAACTTGATTGTCTTCACCTTAGACACACCTTGATAACAGGTTTCAAGAATGTCCCAAGCCATCTTTGAAGATATAGCACTAGAAATCTTCGCAAAAATGGATTCATTTAATCCTTGCTGGATTAATCCAAGAGCTTTGTTATCCTTTTTTCTATTTCCTTCAACAAAACATGGTCAGCATTAGAGAGAGCCAATTCTGCTGCTGTATTAGCTGGCTCAGCATAACCATCAATAACATAGGTCCATAAATCCTGAGAACGTAAAATCGTCCTCATTCGAATATACCAGGAGTCATATGACTTCTCTCACAGGACATGAACCTGAACTTGAGAAGAACTACAACCAGACACAACCATTTATATAAAATTTGAAAGAAATTAAATAAACTTTCGTGCAGTAAAATTGGGCACCAACGGAAAATATCTGCACTCATCAATAGCAGGATGGACTGCAGGGTCTGATACCAAATGTGAAAAACCGGATGTCAATCGGGGTTCGAGATTCGGTGATTACAAACGCCAGACACCAAAAACAAAACACCACGTGAATTGCCGAATAAAGAAATGCGAATAAGTTGTGGGCCTAGCACTTCGGGGTTTCAGGGTTTACAAACACCCAAGGCGAAAGGAAAATGCAACAACTAATCCCTAATCGCGAAAGGCGAATAAGCTTTGGGCCCACCAGTTCGGGTTCGGGGTTTTGAGACTAAATAACTCCACTCACTTTTAACTAGTAAACTCCGAATGTCGAATATCTCGACTTTGGTTCAATATGCCTTTATATTAAAATCACCCATTTGTGGTTCGGAGTTTTGAAACTCAAGAACTGCGTGCACTCCAAATAATTACAACATTTGCTTAAATTCAGACGAGTTTATGAACTCAAAAAAAAAATCAACTCAGAAAACACCTCCGAATACAAAATAGCAACTTCTATTCAATGTGATTTCAGGCTCATGTCTACAGATTACAATTCCACTGTGGTATTTAAACATCAACCAATTGCTGCTTCGATATTCTAAAAAATTTAATCATGGCGGTGATGGTATCTGGTTGCCTTCAAAGATTAAGGCGGCCACCGTTTAAGCAATGTAAGACAAAATTAGTGATCAGTGCTTAAACCTCGAGTCTTGAAGGGTCAAGATGAACACGGATGCACCGTTTACACAGAGGGGGTAGAATGATTATATTCTGACACTAAGCAGGTAGAAATTGTTACAGTCTACAATTGAGCTGAATGAAAATATTTAAATATTTCTTATTTTTATTATAATGGTTAATCTTCACACTGGTTTATTCCACTCGTTTATTCCATATTAAAAGAGACATTGCATCTTATTCACTAGCTATTGTATATGGGAGAAGCAACGGGTTCACCACCACTAGAAACATAGGTTCCGGTCGAAGTAGCTCAGTAAACAATAAACAACATGAAATAATAATACCATTAGAATTCACTAAACACATATGTTACCTTTGTTATTACTGCTATCTATGTTCCTAGATAGTTTTGCCACAATATTATTTCTTTATTCTGAAATTTATACAGAATCCGTGTACAGACTCGAAAACGAAGCTCTGTGTTTTATGGTTTATAGAGAGCATTATGGTTTATAGCGACTTCTATACACTGAACACAAAATTGTATAATTTCTGAGATCTAAATAAATCCACCTTAATCGCAAGCCATGATGGATTATGGGCGGGGATGTTTATTATTTGAGGACGGGAGGTTTACAGTAAACCCTGAGTCAAATCTGTTTGCATAGAGGAATAACTAAACTTCACTATATACAGAATCCGCCTAGTGACTCGAAAACGAAGCTCTGTGCATTATAGAAAAATCCATTTTCATATTTAATCTGAATGTGAATTGTGTGATTCGAAACCAGTACCTTTCAATGACAGCAATCAGAGATTATGAAAAATATGAAGAGGAGTTTCTGGGTTTTTCCTTGTCTGGTAAGTTTCCACCACTCAGTCCCTACGGATCTGGTCTCCACAAGAGTAAGCATCCATTGCAGTGTCTCCCCATGCATCAACTAGACACGGTGAGGAGTAGATGTGGACGCTCAGAGCTCAACATCAATGATCAGACTGCAGTGATCTGACAGCCTAGAAAACTGACCACTTTTCATTTTATTTTTTAAAACTCTTTATTAACTCAAAAAAAAATTGTTTACACCAATCTTATTTAAAGCACATCATTATGTTTGGTCCAATAAAAATTTTAATCCATAAAATTGGAAAATTACAAAAATAAATTTGTGTTGAAAAAAAATTGAATTTACAGGAAATTAGTGAAAGAGATAAAGTAAGGAGAAGTCTATGAGAAAAACAAAGAAAAATGCACCAATAACTATATCAAAATGAATCAAGTAATATGAAGTCAAGTATAGTTAACTTCAAGGTGAGGCAGGGACCAATATGAAGATATAAGAAGATATGTTGTGGAGACATTAATTGCGCAGGTCAGTGAAGGTACAAAAATGATGCGTTGTTGAATCAGTGTAACCAGCCTTGTGAGAATCACAATTGCAGTGCATAAATAGTTAGAAGATCCTATATAGTTCCAACTGAGAAGGGGTTTAGTGGGCCACGAAGGAGGGCACCACCTTCTTTCTTTTGCGAGTGAGCCTGAGGCCGTGTAACAGTTGGTCAGCAATTTTTATTGTAAAATGCTATAGCGAGTCTAGTGTAGTTAAACAATACAAAATATCTCTCAAATATTTTCGGCTCTTTGAGGCTAAGAGATCTTAGTATTTAAATAACACTAATGGCAATGGTTTTGTTGAAAAACTGACATCAACGGTAAAATATGGATGCGATAACAATGGTATCAAGATAGAAATTCATCAATTATAATTATGAGTGTATTTTAGTGGCGATTTACATGCATGAAAATCCAAGGAAATGTGGAGACCAAGATTAAAAATATGAATGTAAATCAAAGAAAACGTAAAACAAAACTGACATAAATATATACAGTTAAATAGATGCCACAGTGGTTGCTGAGAATGTAAGAGCGCATTAGCAACGAGAAAGCCTACAACAACCAATGGGATATGCAAAAGAATCCAATAATATGAACTAAAAATTATAATAGTTATCATATTTGGGTGTTATGATCTGGCAGGTTTTGGAAACTACATGATGACAAGGGTTAGATATTAAATTTCTTTTCTGTTCCGTAAATTGGTCATATATATGTATATCAAATTTATTTTCAGCCCTCATTAGTATGGCAGATGAACTATACAATTTATAAAGATTTGTTTAAAATGATGGCAAAGATTGTGCGCCAGTCATAGTGATGTGACCACCTGATATTGAAATAGTTTTCTAGTGACCATTATGAAAAGTGAATGTTCAACTTATAAATGGATTCACATTCTCCATTGTCTAGAACACTAATTTATTCATGTGGAAATCTACTTCGATGTCCTAATAATATCGGAGGAAGTATAATGTCATTTCACTCTTTTTTCGAGTAGAAAATTAGCACAATTATACTAAGATAATATAATTTTTACATCTAAAGGTGCCACTAAGAGTCATTTCAGTCTTTCCTACACTTTGCAAAAAGAAACTAATCAGAGCAGCCTATAGGGATACCTCCGATACATGTGATTATAGAGCTCCAAAAATGAACTAGAATCTCCAAGCATGCATACAATGCAAGAAATCCGAGATTTGAAAACCTCAATCCAAGATAGCATAACACCTCCCATCTCAAAACTCAAAATACTAAGAAATGYTTTCCAAAAAAGAGATGAATAAGGGCCACTAATAGATATTTACAAGGTGATGAAGACCCTCCAAACCATTAGAACATAATTGAAGCGAAATGATTCCTTMTGAGCCAGTAATGCTTTCTTTGAGAGTCTCTTGTTGTAATCATGATAGATATGATAGAATTGGATGGCCACAAACTTTCTACTTAGCATCCTAATTCTTTGTTTCCATCCTTCTAATGAACTCACACGGAGATCACTTTTATAATTTAACTAGTCTATGATTACCTTTGAATCTTCCAAGCCTTTGTATTAGTTCCCTTTCCACAATTCAAATACCATTTATAAACAGTAGAAGCTATGAGTTTAATGATACCTTTAGCGCCACTACATAAAACATTAACCTTGGTTGCTCCATCAAAACAAGCCACTAGGAACTCTAGTGGAGAGTCGAGCCTGTTTAAGCAGAGAGAGGAAGTTATACTTTATCCACGGGTTTCTAAATAGTGCCCAGAGATCTTATGACAACCAAGTGTACTAAAGGCATCTTTCCTTCAAATATCACAACATTCCTTTCGAGCCAAATAAACCAACATGTGTGAGTAGGAAGACTTGGTGAAATAGTTTTGTTATTTGTCCAAATTGAAAGGAAGTTATCAAGATCAATCCCATCCCAATTTTGACTGATATTTTTAATAGATTTGATTTTTTTCCAAACAAGTTTGGTGAAAGCACAATGAATGAACAAATGTTCATTTTCTTCAATCGTCGCTTTGCATAATTGACATCGCCCAGGCCCCATCCATCTTCTAAGCTGTAATATTTGCCAAGTCAATATTTTGTTCTCTACTGCAACCCACAAGAAAATTTTAATTTTCAGTTGAATATCCCATTTTCATAAACTCTTATGCCACCCTCTGGTAGTCTACAGATTATGTTTGGAAGCTAAGGCTGCGTAGACATTCTTAGTCGACAGGTAACCTGAAGAATCCCCTCCTATCCAAATAAGTTGATCTTCATTATCAAATAACGATACTCTTGATGCTTGAAGGGTTCGCCGATAGCGATCCCACTCCTCTGCCAAGTTTCCAGTAAGTGCCAACTCCGCGTTGTTGAACCAAGTTGATAATAAAGAATCCTATTCCTGGGATCTCCTGGCCTGTGCTAGAACCGAGACATGTTTTTGAATAAGAGCATTAATAAGTGAATTTGATAAGAAGGATTCAATGCCTGATCCCAAGATCCTGTCTCTACCTATTGCCACAAGGTGACCGGTACTAGGCTTCCAACTTAGCCAGTTTTTTATCAAAGGGATCACCTTTAAGAGACAGTTCTAGATTTTAGAAGCCGAACGATTTTGAAAAGTGGTCGATCTAAGCCATTTTTTCATAGTCATATAAGGGAAGTACTTCTCCTTTAATACCTTTTACCATAGTCCTTGTTTAGTTAATACAATCCAGAGAGTCGAAGATGCAAGATCTTTACTAAAAGAATAAATGTTACGAAAACCCCATCCCCCAAAACATTTTGGTTGAGCTAGAGTCTCCTAGCAACAAACATTGTAATGATTTGTATCAACATTCCCATTTTAAAGAAAGTTATATAGTAATTTTATTAATCTGTGGAGAATGGACTGTGGAACTGAAGCCAGAGAAAACCACTAAATTGGTTGGCTTTCCAGGACAACTTTATATAAAGTATACGTGCCCCCTAATGACAACCACCTATATCTCCAATGATTAATTTTATTTTCCACTTTGGTTATAATCCATAATTAGTCTTCTAATTTTTGAAGTCTCACCTTTAAGTGGTACCCAAGATATTTAAAACCAACTGAGAGATCAGTGAAATTATATGGTAGACAAATCTTGAAAGGAGAAAGTTTCATCTCCGAAATACTTGAAAAATGAATTGTCGATTTGAAAGGATTCACCTTTAATCTTGAAACCATACATACTTTATTAATGAGACTCACGATCACCTTCCATTCCTACACAAAATCATATGTTAGAAGTAAAAAATCATCAACAAATAAAAGGTGAAGCATCTTCGTAAGTATGGATACTTCTATTCCAGATAAGGAACCATCTCTTTGGTTTGATTTTAATAGCAGGCTTAGACTCTCCATCACCAAAATGAAAAGTAAGGGTGACAGTGGACATCCCTCATAGTGTTCTCTACCACTTCTGAAGAAATTTGTGGCCTCGCCATTGACCAAAATTGCAACATATGCCAAACTCACACATGCCATAATCTAGATTGTCATAGTCACTCCAAATCCAACTTGGATTAGTATCATTCACAGGAAATTCCAATTTACACAATCATAAGCTTTTTGTAGATCTAGCTTTAGAATAACAGCTTTTTGGTTTTTCTTTTTTATACTCTGTATGCACTCATGTGTAGTACCTATAGCATCATGTATTTGGCGACCCTCTAGGAAGCCAAACTGTTCAGACAAAAGATCCCTTGAAAGTATCGGTTTAATACGGTTGGATAAAACTTTAGAGATGACTTTATAAACTAAATTGCATAATGAAATAGGTCTGTAATCCCCAAAATTTTGTGGTTTATTCATTTTGGGTATCAGAGAAAAAAAGGTGGAATTTAAACTCCTTGCCATGCGCCCACCTGTCTGGACTTCCTCCACTAAATCCAGAAAGTCATATTTGACTAAACAAAATAAATGTAAGTAAAATTCCACCGTCCAGCCATCCGGCCCTGGACTTTTGTCTTTTTTGAAAAGAGAAAGGATGGATTTCAATTCCATTAAAGTGGCTGGCAAATAAATATCTCTCGCTTCATACTCACTTATCATTCTTGTAAAAATCCCTGTCACCTCAAACTGCTCTATTTATGAACATTATCCACGGAATTGAAGAACCTCTTGAAATAGTTTTTTTCCTCCTCGATAATCGACTTTTGTCCTTTTTGAGTAAAACCAAAATCATCTCTGATCTCCCATCAATGTTTTCTAATTCTCTTATGATTAGAAAAATGATGAAAAAACTTTGTATTAAGATCACCACTTTGTACCCAAATTGCCCGACTTTTGATTCTCCATAGGACCTCCTGGGTTTTAAGGATCTTGTTCCTTTGTGATTCAATTTTAATGAGGTTAGCGTCAACCACTAGGATAAATGAAACCTCTGAGAGAAGATGTAAATGTTTTTTGATATTAAATTTCAGATTCTCCAGAACACAAACATCCTAGGCACTAGATTCTTTAGCCCAACTTTTTGTCATAATTTTTAGTTTCTTTAGCTTCTAGGTAAAACGACGTTGTCTATCTTCCTTCTGAAGATATTTCAGATCCATCCAAAGTTGATGCACTATGTTGTTGAAGTCTTTATCTAGAATCCATTGTGAATCAAACTTGAAGGGGTAAGCTTTGGGAAATGAAGTGTTCTCCAGTTGTAACAGAATTGGAAAATGATCCAACACAAAAGGAAATTCCACCCAGGAATGATACAATATAACATTCATGAGTAAATCCTCCAAAACCAATAATCCATAATTGTTTTCTCTCCAAGGAGGGCTCATACACATTTAAGAAGTTGATCTTCCTTTTAGTATCATAGATCCTCACGTGTGTGTGTATATATATATATATATATATATCAAATCAAATTGTTCTGTGAAATGAGTTTATTAACATTATAAATAACCGTAAATGAATTTCATTAATACATATGCCATAATATAATTGAATTTTAGTGTTCATAACTTCCTTGCATATTTATGAATGCATCTGTTAACTTGTTTACTTTTTTCACATTTACCTAATCATATCAAGAAATTATTGTAAGATCATATGATTGCCAAGTTAAGAAGATTAACAAGGATTAATATTTTTTGCAAGCTTTTATTGTCAATTTTGGGGATAATTAGAAGACACACCTTAAACGGATTGAATGTATCATATTGGTGGCGGGATTTGTTTTTTTGGTGTGTGAAACATGGCCAAGTTTGGCCTATGAATCGATTTATTTTCTTTCATTTCAAGTTATAGTTGTATTTATGTGATCTCATCATATACCTGTGGATGACTTGGAGTGGGGTGAGATATCTTTCCGAACATAGAGCTACAAGGGAAAAATTGCATACAATTTATAATGGTTGTATCTGTTTATGTATTAAGTCGATGCTTTCTCCTTTCAAAAATTGAAAAATGAAATTGTACATGGTATATTTGATAGTTTAACCATTTATATTTGGTTTATCTGGGTCGATACTTTCTCCTTCTAAACATTGAAAAATGCAATTCTGCATAGTATATTTGATAGATTACTTTTTTCAGGTTCTGATGTATATGCTTCATTTCAGTGATCAATGTAGGTGCAACTATGAGGGAAAATTTGCAAGCAAGTTATATTGGGTGTATATGTTTTCTTCTTAAGTCAATACTTTCTCCTTCAGAAAATTGAAAAAGGAAATTATGCATGGTATTTTAGATAGTTTACTTTTTCAGGTTTTGATATATATGCTTCCTTTAAGTGATTGATGCAAGCAAATATACAGGTGTTCATATTCATTTTCACCTTCAATCCCATAGTCATCTTCGGTTATCACATTGAAAACCTTTTTAAAATGGCGCATCACAGGATAGCTACGATACTCATAGGGTGTGCACTCTATTTTATAGTAAATGTGTTCCCTTTTCCGATATGGGC
Organism: Picea mariana; assembly: GCA_032191745.1. Taxonomy (NCBI): domain Eukaryota; kingdom Viridiplantae; phylum Streptophyta; class Pinopsida; order Pinales; family Pinaceae; genus Picea; species Picea mariana. The sequence goes on along the minus strand of JASDQU010101276.1, from coordinate 218,345 downwards.
TAGAGAAGTCTTCACAATTCGATTATACATAATTCGAAAGGATTGGTTGGATCTCTCCAAGTTGTCATCCAGAAAAAAAACAAATTATTCAACCCTTAATCCTCATACTAGGGTTATAGATGCTCTCAAAGTTTTATACAAATTTGTTTGTGTGCTTGCAGAATGATTCCCAAAGTACTTTGCGGAGTCAAAATATGGGTTATAGATTCTCTCAATGTTTTCTACAAATTCTTTTGTGTGTTTGTAGAATGCTTCACAAAATACTTTGTGGAGTCGAAATATGAAGAGAAATCAGACGATGACAATGTCACAAGAGGCTATAAATGTGTATTGAGCTTGAACACCACATAAGAGTCACTGGTAAATATTATAATTCATAAGTATACACTATGGTCTTCTATCATATTCATTTGGTTATCCATTTACCTCTCACCAAGAACATTTATCTAAAAGTTGGAAGTATGACCCGATAATCTACTGTGTAAAGGATTTAAACGAGTTGTTAAACTATGAGATTCAGGTAATTTTGGTCGATTTGAGGATATATTGCTCTCGCATTTTCAGTTAAACAATTAATTATTAAAATTAAAATAAATTTCATTGGCTTTAGATTAAATAAATTAGATTTATTTGGCTTTAGCGGATTTGGAAACTAACAAGGTTATACAAACAAGACTCATTAGTCTTGATTCTTTGTAACATCCCGCTCTGGCACCCTGAGAAAACTTATTCTTTGACACTTGCTCACAAGTGATCTGGACTTTTATGATGATAAAACGTTTATCCTTGATGATGATGCGTTATGATAGATGCCATGATGTTTTACTTCTTTGACATAGACAGGTGCTATTGACTCGGTTTTACTGAGTGTGCAGGGTTTTTGGACCTTGAGGATGCTGAGGCATCGATGGAACCCCTTGGACTCTGGATTGAGTCAGGGAGTGTGCTATTTGGGTTGATTTATTTACTGTGATATTACATTGATTTGATGTTAGGATGTGGACATGTTCTGACACGTTTGTTGATGATGCAAGCTGACGATAGCTTGTGGACCAAACTCACATATGGAGTAAAGGGACCACACATGATTTCCAAAGAGGTTGAGGGAGAGGTGTGGACAACAGACCTACCAGAGCCTACTAGCACTCCCGCTGTGGCTCAAACTATAGGTTAACGATTACCTAGTTCGAGAGGATCCACAATGCTGTGAGGGAAGATTGCGATAGTTGTTCACGATGATTCTAAGGGATGCACAATAAGGTGGGGGCCTTATTCCTTAGAGCCCTTAGTCTCCCACAAGTTCACCTGGCGGAGTGTTGACTCCAGGGGTTATAGATGTCTACCAATCAGTCAAGTTGGCAAGTGGCACCCTTGGAGCACGTGGTGCATCTTGAAGGGCACGTCACGTGAAAGAAACACAAGTTAGCGAGTGGCACCCTTGGAGCATGTGGTGCATCCTTAAGGGCACGTCGTGCAAAAGAAACAACCGAGGCGAGTGGCACCCTTGGAGCGCGTGGTGCGTCCTGAAGGGCACGTCGCATTCATGTTGAGGAAGGAACAAACCTAGATGGCCCTAAGACATTCAACACCTTAATAAATTCTTAAAACGACTTCCCTAAATAATTGTCACCCAGTTCTGAATCTAAACCTAAGTCTAAAACTTCTCTAGGGTAAAATTTTGTTAAGCCTTAAGAAAAAGGACCCTAAAAAAATAAAAATAAAGATATAAACTAAAACCACTTAAGTAATAATTTTAGTCTTCTTAAATTTAGAGGGTAAAATGTAGAGAGGAATAATTTAATTAAAATCCATGGTTTTAAATTGTAAAGAGGAAATAAATTATTTAACTTGTGGAAGTATAAAAAGATTTTAAATAATAAGAAGGGAATAATAAGAATTAGGAAACTAAGTAATGGAGGAAACATAATTAAGGAAAGTTGGGAACTTATGGCAAAAAACGAGGTCAACATAGTAAGGAATCTGCAATTAAGAACCTTCTAAATTAAGCTAGCAACTTCATTTTTAAGGAAATTATTTAAAACATGTAAGAGGATCTAGGAACACCTAGGAGGAAATTTAGGAGCAACTCTAGGTGGGTGAGGGAAATGAGTAATTTAATAATTTAAAGAAAATAATTATTTGAGGAAAGAGGGAGATGGACGACACTTGTGCGAAGGAGAATATTTAGAATATTTTTATTAAAACTTAATTAAAATGTGATTTAGGGAAAGTTGGAGGTTGGAAAAACTCTATAAAAAGAAAGGGAAGATGAGGAAGAAGGGGGATCGACTGTTAGCATAACGTTACGTTTCCGGATTTGTGACTTGATTGATTACTTGTGGGGAGTTGAGATTTTCTAGTTCGGATAGGAGTGGTAGCTCGGCCTTGCGAGGTGAGCTGGGAAGCTAGACATGCCTTCTGGATAGTGTGTGGCCCCTTTGCGGCTCAGGGGGCTAAGGGGGAAGCAGAGTACCCCTAGTGATTGGCTGGGAGGTACTAGTGAGGTCTCGATGGTCGACGAGCGAGAGCGGCACAGAGCGCGTGGACGACACACAAAGCAAGCGAACAGGCAACGATATGCATTTTGTTGATTCATAGGATGTTGTTAGGATGTATGACTAGGATTTGCATAGGTATTGAGTAGGTGGCTATTGTCTTTTCTCATGACCTTGAAATTTTAATGATGGCAAAGTTTCTTTATTTCTGCATTCAAATCGATGGTTAAGTTTATCGCCACTTGTTATATAGTCACTAGAGGAACCATCTTGATGATGCATTACCTCCTTCCTGCGTTATTACCTTCTTGACTCAGGTTTTATGCATGCATGGAAATTATCCTCTGTGATTATTTGATTGTCTCTGCGCCTTTTCCAAGAGACATCTTGGCATCCTTTTCACCGCGTCTTGATGGGTTGTGTTTCATGCGTTGGCCGCAGCTTCATTCTGGGCATTTATTTTTTTTCCTTTTGCCTTGATACACAAATTCCCTGCCTAACTAACCTCCAGGCTGGCTAGAACTAGGACTGAAAGAGACAGCATGTAAATGACTAATATTCAGAACAATCTAGCAACAAAATAGTTGCGTCATTGATATCTTTTGATCGTTAAATATCATGGGAATTTCTGATGGCAGCCTTGGATGTTATTATTCCTCCTTCGGGGTTTTTATGATCTTTGACCAACGATTTTATCCCTACCTAAAGGTCTGAAATTTATTGCCTGTTTCGGGGGGATTGGGGAAACTCTCATAGTCGACCTCCTCTTAGTTATTTTTTTTTACGACGAGTTAACTCACCCTGATGTAGGGTTGCAACCGACATTGCTAGATTGTAACAAGTGTCTTTAGTTACGTAGCATTTCACATTTCAATCCTGGATTGTTCCACAACGATTTCCTTTTGATTGGGTTATCTCTGTGGAAGCAGACATCCCAATTGGACAAACCTGTTAACTGCTATTCATGGTTATTTTACTTCGATTTAAC
>JASDQU010101276.1:175994-195601 GCA_032191745.1 Picea mariana | reverse complement strand
TGTAGAAATTGTTAATATGGAGTAGATGTTAGCTCATAGAACTTGTGAAATTGTGAAGGATTTGCAGCATGCGAGTGTCCGCGTAATGTTTGATATGAATAGGTTGATATATGCTTATCACAAAGGATACCATGCACGAATTACGTCGATAAAATGAAGCTAACCATGTCCAGCCGTCCTCGGGAAGTTGTCTTCCTTTATCTGCTCCCGGGAATGACCTGGTAAGGATCTCTTCACAGAGATTCCCTCCTCGGAAAGGTTCACCCAAAACCTAGAATAAGGATTCGAACGCACAGGCCTTATTAACCCTGTACGAGGAGGAACGATCCTATTAAGGTTCCGAGATAGCAGTGTTGTGAGATGAAATAAGTCGACGGATGAGATCTCGTCGGAGTACCCTTGGTCATTCACAACCATTCAATTGATGGAAGTAACGAAAGCGTTACATACCTCGCCCCTTTGCCCTTTTATCATCGTGCACAACGAGAAATTGGGATCGTAAACTCCAAGACCCAAAAGAACGAACCTAGACCATTAGATCTCGGTCCAATTACCTGCCGGCCGTTGAATCTAGAAAAGCTGCGCAGGGGTTAAGCGCAAGGGTAGGTATGCAAGGAAGTGATCTGAGCCATCAGATCTGGAGTAGAAATCCCGTAAACCGTTGGATTGGGAGGAGTTTCACGGAGTATAACTCTGGAAGGGGAGCGTGCAGGAGAAATGATCTGAACTGTCGGATCTTAGATCATAGTCCCGACAACCGTTAGATCTCGAGAAGATGCGCCGGGGTTAAACTCTAGTGTGTAGAAGAAGATTCCTAGCCGTTGATCTCGGAAGGACACGTGTCAACATCCCGGAGAAGTCATCGGGACAACAAGGTCATCGAGGTTTTGTTGAGTCTGAGAATCGAGACCTTGTGGTCCTCGAAATCCAGAGAACGGATCCTAGCCGTTGATCTCGGCAGGACACATGTAAGCGTTTGGGAGGCGTCGGGATTTTTACCATCGGATATTTGGGGAGTATAGAACCGTTACATATTGAAATCGCGATACGCGATTTCCCGATCAGATCTGGACCGTCCATTGTTCGAGGACGCGTGTCAAAGGATCCTGTAGAGTCATGGATTGGGAAATTGGGGTTCTCGAATACATAGAACTCTTGCCATCCGGAATCGCGATCCACGATTTCCCGATAGGATCTGAGCCGTCCAACAGCAGGGACACGGGGTAGAGGATCCCAGAGAGTCGGAGTTCAACATATCGGGAATTGACATATCGGGGTTTTCGAATACATAGAACTCTTGCCACCCGGAATCGCGATCCGCGATTTACCGATAAGATCTGAGCCGTCCGTTCACACGGGACAGGTGTCAGAGATCGAACGAAAGTCGCAGATCGGGAAATCGGAGTTTCCAAGGACATGGAACGCTCGCAACAGGAAATCGCGATTCGCGATTTCCCGACGGGATCAACACCGTCCATCAGCGAGGACGTGTGGCGAGAGATCCCAGAGAGTCGGAGTTCGGCATATTGGGAATCGGCATATCGGGGATTTCAAGGACATGAAACCCTTACATTACAAAACCGCAATATGCGAATTCCCGACACCATCATAAGCCATTGATCCAAGGGACGCGTGTCGGGCATCCAGAGAGAGTCGGGAATCGGGATACTGCGGGTCCCGTGGACGTGGGTCTTGTGACATGGGAAACCCCGTAGCCCCGACTGGAATAAGGTAGTGGTCACGGAGTTGGTCGTGTGGACCAGGGGCTAAGCCAGTGGGGCTAGCGTGACCAGAAAGGCGCGTCGTGAATCGGGAAATTGCGAGTCCCGGGGACATGTGTTTTGTGTCATCACAAACATCGAAATCCTGATGGGAGGTTATACGACGGTGGTCTTATGGTAAGTGGTCACATGGACTAGTGTATAGCATAGAGGGCTAATGCGTTAGGGGCGTATCGGGGATCAGAGAATTGCGCGTTCTGAGGACTCGTGAATTACGACAACGGAAATCCCGAACCTCCGATAGAAGTAGCCCCGTACAGAAGGTAAGACCACGGTCGTAAAGGCAGTGAACCACAGGCTTGGCCTGGGGAGTTAATGCGTAAGGAGCGCATCGGGATTCAGAGGATCGTGAGTCGTGGGGTGAATGAGTTTTGACATTAGAAACCCCGAATCCCGATATTGAACCAGGAATTGGCACTTCGCTAATGAAGGCATCTGGAGATGTTCCTTTTTAAGGGGGAGATTAACCCAAAATTTTTAAATTATGATAGTGGGTGTGTTACACCCGATCTAACCAAACTAACAAATGATCCCATATTACATGACCCCACTTGGCCAAATATGCCCACAAAAATACGTTCAAACATCCATAAGTTTGAAGGTAAAGCCGGAGAAGACCCCGCCAACCATGTCATGTCCTTCCACTTGTGGTGTTCTTCCAATAGAATAATGGAATATTCTATTTGTCCATGGTTATTTAAGAGAACCCTCACTGGTACAACAACCAAATGGTACATGGATGACAAGTTTGGGGCCCACTCAACGTTTGAATCATTAGCCAAAGCATTCCTGTCATTTTTTCAACTCCCCATCCATCATGATACTAGGTCTGAAATCCTGTCAGAATGCAAACAAAACACCACTACTCACATTTCAGACCATATTCACGAATGGTGTAGATGTCACAATCTTTGTAAAGTGGACACCACCCCACAAAAAAGGCTAGATTGGTTCCTCCGATCGCTCGTTCTTACCCTTGCTAAAGATGTATCCACAACCCTCCCCTAAACTAAAGATGAAGCCATCACTAAGGCACAAAAATTTGACCTCATCTACTCCCAATCAGGGTACCTATACATAGTCGTTCCATATGCTCCTCATCCTTTTCCCTTCGGTCAAGACAAACCTAGAACATCGCAAACTATTGATGGGTTGATTGGCTCCATGGCTCATAGTCAACCACACACACAAATGGTACCCGTATATGGAACCAATTTGTACCTTCAACCATATGGGGGAGCTTCATATTACCCTCCCCCACCCCCATTCATGGCACCTCCTCTTCCCCCCATGGATACTCATCTACCCACATCCCTTCCCCAACCAATCCCTGTCCTGCAACTGGTTCCTCAACCAACAATGTCCTACCCACCTAGTAATAATGGAGCCACCTCCACTTCCTACAACCCATATGGACCCCCACAAGGCAACCCATACTATCCCTTCCTAGGTCCACCACAACCTGTCGCACCCCCACACAAACAACATCAGGTCGGGGTCAATTTCATCCAACCTTCCCCTCTTCAACAGGTTCAAGCTTTTGAACAATTGAATATGGCCAATCCATCTCACCATCCCAACAATAACTGGAAGAAAGGAAAGAATAGGAACAAGGGACGAGGAGGGAACCCCGTCACCAAAACCCCCAAGGGGGCAATAATAATAACCAACCGTGACAAGTGAGAAATAACAACCTTCGAACCAATTACCCTTGCATATTATGTGGTGAATATGGCCATTACACTCACATTGCCCTCAAATCGTCAACTATAAACGTAAGAAGGATGCCATGAATCCTCAGCGGGCTCCCAACCCTCAAGCTCCAACTCAAGAAACTCCTACTTATATACCACCACCACCACCAACAGTATTACAAATCCCTATCCCACATCAAGGAGCCATTAATGCTCAACCAGAGGGGGTCCAATGCCCACACCCACAAGGGAAGTTCCCTCCACATGAACAACCCCACTTAGGGAACACCACCGATCGCAATATCCTCCTCACTACTGAAGAGGAAATCCTCTTATAAACTCACAGTCGCCAATACGATACATCCCCTGATCCATTACCTACCTCTTCGGATGCTCCCCCACTGCCAACTGGATAACCATTGATGATCCCTCGTCCTAACACTAAATCCATCGTTTGTATGCCTCGTGCAATGCGCATAACCCTCATGCTAGGGCCGCCCATAGTTACAGTCTTATCGACGATCTCACTCAATCACCCAATGCCATGTCAATTATGGAAGTCATTCAAACATGCCCTTCCAAATGATAGGCATTACTTTCACAGTTGGGGGCAATAGATCCTGCAGACACCCATCTAATCACATTTGATTTAGACATAGTAGACCCCTGACTCCCATCGTTAGTCGCATTCCAAATTCCTGTCAAAATCCAGAATATCACGGTCCATCGATTCATCATAAACAAAGGAGCATCCACTTGCATCATGTCCAAATCAATATGGCAACAAATTGGTTCACTTGAGTTGATCCCTTCCACCATCATGCTTCGAGCTTATGATGGTCTTCCATCCCAACCATAAGGCATGTGTCAAAACGTTTTGGTCGAACCAGGGGGAATTTTTTTTCTCATCGACGCCCAATTGGATTATAATATCCTCTTTGGATGAAGCTACATGTACACCATGCACGTCGTAGCTTCCTCAGTCTTTCGTACCATGCTCTTCCCTCACAATGGTAAAATCGTCACCATTGATCAACTAACCCACCATGAACCCAACTAATCAAGGCACATTGATAACATCCTACCACTTATCTGCTTGAGCGTCAACCTTGTTCAAATGATAGACGTTTGACTAGGGTTGTTTTAGGATCCATCTTTGATTGATACATATCAAGACTTCCCACACCCCAATCCCACCACCACCACTATGTGCATTGTCACGACCGATGGAGTAGAGATACCAGAACCCAGTCCATTGAGAACTCATCAGAACCCAACACCACTCCTTCCGAGCTCACCCTGATACTTCTTGACGAACTCCCCATACAGACTCCTAAGGACGGAACATCAGAGAGTCTACCACCCATGGGTCAAATCCCTGTTTGGCAGACAATCGCACATGCCATCACCTAAATGCCCTTTTTTTATCCTCCACCGGGAGTAACAACATATCAAGTTTCTCTTATCCCCACCTTACCAAATATGGTCATCGCCATCCTTGTATGGTATCTACAACCAAGGCTTATCTCTTCCACTGTAACCTGTGGTCCAAGTACCACGATCAATGGCTCATCCATCCACTCACCCAACTAGTCACACAGTTGGAGGAAATATTACCACCACATGAGACGCTACCTCAGGAATGGGTGGCACTGCCACAAACCAATGTGACACACGCAAAAATAAGGAACCTTCTCTCCTTTCCTCGCCCTGCATACCACCCCCATGCGCATTATGCAACGCCGTTGGACACCCTACCAATCTCTGCCCCACCTTACCCGAGTTACGAAATCTCATTCCAAAACCCATAAGTACACCACTATTCCCTACATGTTAGGTAGCTAGAGAGGTAGTGGATGCCATTCAATGTAAGGTGGACTAGGTCCACTATATTATTAAATAAGGTCCACTATGGTAGTTAGATATAATAAATGTAAGATAACTTCTTAGAAGGTTTTGCTTCTAGAAGATTCCTCCTCTAGAGTGTTCTTGGGTGATGGTAGCACTATATAAAGGGGCTCAAGCAATGTAATGGGATATGAAGAGAGGTTTTGTATTTGAAGCAGTAGCTTAATAGGAGGAAGCCCCCTTGAAGAGACAAGTGAACAGGAGAGGATCCCTTCCACAATAGGATCCATTTTATGGTGTTACCCTACCTCAAGGGTTTTCTATAATAAAGTGTGGTTTCTTCTATATTTATTTGTGGATATATTGTGTATTTAGTATTTGTGGTGATTATATTTGTAGATCTACTCAAGTACTTAACAATTGGTATCAAAGCACTTTTCTTGGCAGACATTGTGGGAGAATATTTTTATTTTTTTTGCAGATTTATTTTTTCGGAGAAAACAAAAGAGGGACGCTTTATGTATGTTTTGGTGCAAAATTTGTAGAAACTAGTTGTAGATCTGATTTCCTCTCAGAAAAACACCCAAGTTAAAAAAAATCGTTTGAGAAGTAAAGTTATTTGCATTTTAAAATCTGCAATTTTCCGGGTGTCTTCTGCGGACGACCGCGATATTCTTATGATTTCTATAGCAGTTGGGGCTGAATTTTCAAAAACAAATTACAGATCTGAGTTCCTCTTTAAAAAATAGTTGATTTCAAAAAAACAATCACCCAAATCGGAACTCCGGAAGTGAAGATATCGTCGATTTGAAATCGGTCATTTCCTAGGGTCTTCGTGATGGCGATGGGAATGTAGAGTCCATAAATTTTCATAGGGTGCTCAGATTGCTACAAGATCATATCGATTGGATAGAGAAATTCTAGATCTTTCTTTTGGTATATTTTATGTGTTGTTTCCAATGGATGTTCACTCTCAAACCCTCAAGGAAATTCTACACACAATTGAAGCATTCAAATCCCAAATGCATGACACATTGTGTAACTTTCAAGAAGGTCTCAGAGATACTTTTTGTAGTATTCATGAGTCCTTGGCGAGCATGCAGGAGAAATGTACTTTGGTGAACATCATGGATGAATATCATCAAGAAGTGTATGCTTGGTATGCTTTGGAGGAGGATTGTGATTATTGGTATATGGATAGTTGTCATTTATGGGATGATAACCAATTCCATCTTTTATTAGATGACTCTACTCCCCCTCAGGTAGAGAACTTCCTGGAGAGTAAACACGATCATTCTCTGCATATTATTCTTCAATTAATTATTCTCCAGTAGTAGTGGATGCATTTTTTTTCTTCAGTTCTAAATATTTTGATCCACATGATCATTGTCAATCTTTAGAGTATCATTTTCAATTGGTTCCCAAGTTCCAATATCTTCCACGTGGAGTTCATATGAGCACTTGGACATGGGACCAAGGTTCACAGTGGCAGTTTGAATACTTCAACATGGTGGTTCACATTTATACACGGGACCTTGGTTCTTCAGTCTTTTTTTGCATTATGGTCCAAACTTATCCATGGGACCCTCGTATATGGTTGTACACCCTCATAATAAGCGTTGATGACAACTCTTTCATAAGGGGGATGGAGTGTTAGGTAGCTAGAGAGGTAGTGGAGGCCATTCAATGTAAGGTGGACTAGGTCCACTATATTTTTAAATAAGGCCCATTATGGTAGTTATATATAATAAATGTAAGAGTACTTCTTAGAAGGTTTTGCTTCTAGAATATTCCTCCTCTAGAATGTTCTTGGGTGATGGTAGCACTATATAAAGGGGTTCAAGAAATGTAATGGGATATGAAGATAAGTTTTGTATTTGGAGTGGTAGCTCAATAGGAGGAAGCCCCCTCAAAGAGGCAAGTGAACAGGAGAGGATCCCTTCCATAATATGATCCATTGTATGGTGTTACCCTACCTCAAGGGTTTTTTATAATAAAGTGTGGTTTCTTCTATATTGCTCTATTGATCTATTGTGTATTCAGTATTTGTGGTGATTATATTTGTAGATCTACTCACGGTAGCTCAAAAGGAGAAAGCCCCCTCGAAGACACAAGTGAACGGGAGATGATCCCTTCCATAATAGGATCCATTGTATGGTGTTACCCTACCTCAAGGGTTTTCTATAATAAAGTGTGGTTTATTTTATATTTCTTTGTGGATCTATTGTGTATTCAGTATTTGTGGTGATTATATTTGTAGATCTACTAAGGTACTTAACACTACACTAGTCGCCCCACTGGCCTCCTCAGAACCTTCTTCCTCCAAACCTCCCAGTTTGAGAACCAAACATGCTTGCGCCATTTGTTCTCAATATGACCATTACACTCACTATTGCTGACCCTCCCCCAATTTTGGGACACTCTTGCAGCAGTGTGCCAGACCAGAATACCCAAATCATCCCAACCCATCTTCTTGGTACAACCAGTCACTAATATTCTCTATGTCTCTACATCAGTAAATGAGCTCATGCGATGCCCTTGCGTGCTATGTTACCAGATGGACCATTACACATAGCAATGTCCACTCATCATTGAGGGACACACATGCTAGAGGGCCTCCATCCCACCCATTCCACCAAGTGTACCAACCTCGGTGAACCCGACAATGAACGATCACCATCCAAGAAGTCATGCCATACCTCCCCCACGTCTCAACCCTCATCCATTGACCCCTCTTTCCATTCTACCATGATGTGAGGAATTCCCCCTAAAGCCCCCCAACTCTCCTGTAACACCGATTTACGAGATTCCCCCTCCTTCATACCACGATACATCCAATTCATATATGGATATGTGGTTCATAACCTCTACCGATTGTCTCCCTTCCCCTCCCGCAGGTCCATCTACCTTATGGACGACTAATGACATCCAACCTTCACCAATTCCCCCCATGAAACTCGATGCCCCGCTCCAAACAGTTACAGACTCCCTGTACTCTATCACTTTTCAGTCCGATGAAGACATCTTAGAAGTCCTATGCACACCCGATTACCCATGGGACACTTTTCATCATCGATCCCTTTTTCTAGTGCACAACGCCTTTCAACCATCAAAAGACACCCTTATCTGTATGATTGAAATGAAAGATTTCATCCCTTCTGGCCATGTAGACTGGTTGAAGAACACAATACCCACCCCTGACGCATTTGAAAAAGGTAACATGGCTAATATCTCACCCACAATCAAAATCGACATTTCGATCAAACCCATTGTCATGGAAGAAATCACCCTGGGGGAAACATGATTTCTAGAGAAAATTGTAGCATACAAAGCCCTATTCCAGGAATATCAATATGTGTTTGCCTGGTCATACACTAAAATGGCAGGATTAGACCCAACAATTGTTGAACATCGCATTGAAACTTGGCCTGACGTTGCCCCTATTCTCCAAAAGCAACGCCTCCTCCACCCCTCCAAAGCCATTGTGATCAAAGTTGAGATCGAAAAACTATGTACAACTGGCTTCATATACCCCATTGCATAGACATCCCGGGTTTCCAATCCGGTTCTCGTCAACAAAAAACAAGGCACCATCCGAGTTTTCACAGACTTCCGTGACCTCAACCAAGCTTGTCCCAAATACAACTTCCCTAACCCCTTCATCGATCAAGTCATCGATGCCTACACCGGTCATGAGTCCTCTCCCTCATGGATGGATTCTCTGGCTACAAACAAATCCAAATCTGCCATGCAGATAAATACAAAACCGCATTCATAACCTCGTGGGGCACCTTTTCCTATCGCGTCATGCCTTTAGGACTCAAAAAAACCGGGGCCAATTTTCAATGCGCAATGACATATGCCTTCCATGATTTCTCTCACATCACCTTGGCCTACTTAGATGACCTCACCGCTCGATCCAAGAAACGTTCCCAACACATAGAGGATCTACAAATCATCTTTGAATGCTGCCAAAGGTACACCATACGAATCAACCCACTTAAATGTGTCCTCTGCGTCACTGCAAGCCACCTATTGGGCTTCATAGTATCCCAGTAGGGAATTACCATAGACCCCCTTAAATTTCATGCAATCAATGAGATCCCCCTCCCAGAAACTTACGCCAGTTGCAAATCCTCTAAGGCAAATCAAACTTCTTACGACATTTTGTCCTTGAATATGCCATTTGTGCCCACAAATTCCTACGATTACTCCCCCGTGACATATCGTTTCATTGGGACCATCATGCCCAAGCCGCCTTCGGTTCACTCAAGGAGGCACTCAACAAATACCCCTTGATAAGTCCCCCAGACTATGATAGGGATTGCATACTCTACCTACCAGCCTATAACGTTTCGGTGGTCAGAGTACTCGTTCAGGTTAACAACAACCAATACGAACATGTTATATACTACATTAGCAAGAACCTCTCTAGGCCACCTCTCAAGTACAATCATGAGGAGAAGCTATCCATCATAGTCATTCTCCTAGTTCAAAAGTTGTGCCATTATATCTTACTTCATACTACCAAAGTAGTCGCAGACTCCAACCCCATGCATTACCTCTTGCGTCGCTGCCAGATCAATGACAAGTTTTCTCATTGGATCATCATTCTCCAAGAATAGGACCTAGATTTTGCCACCCCAAAAGCAAGAAATCTCTCGTCCTCATCAAACTCCTCATAGACCTGCCATCTGACTCTCCAGACCCCCCCCCATTGATGTAGGAGCATCACCATCATCATTCAACGAGGCAAGGTGGAGGATGACTCAACATCCAGTGCAACACACTTAACTGGTTTGGATTCCAAGGAGGGCACGCCACTTTAAATTTTGAAAACCTTGTAATTAAAGTTCCCATAAGATCTTGAAGCTAGAGCCATTGTGAGTGCTCTATAAAATTGTAGTTTTCTTTTAATACCTGAAGGATTATACATATTTGAGCGTCGACTCATATATGGGTTGTAATTATCCATTTAATGTAATAAAATTAGTGGTAGGATGCTTTAATTGTGATATGATAGCACTAGAATAGTCTGGAGGGAAGGCTCGAGAAGCCCCCTCATGTATAAATGTATGTAATGTATGCCCATAAGTGGTTGTTGAAGAAATATTGTTGGATAGTTGTGGAAAGAAGCTGAGAGCTGTTGAAACCCTTGTAAATATTTTCTGAAGGAATATAAAAGAAGATAATTGCTTTCAGATCTCTGAGCATGGTTGTCTTTGAGTAAATGGGTAATGTTATGTTGTTTATTTCTATGTCTGTATGTTTGTGTGCATCTAAATAGTTGGTTGAATGAATCCTTAATGTTACTATAAGTTTCAATTGTTTCTCTTCTGAAATCTTGGTGCAAGGAGTGCACAGTTCGCACGTAAGGAGTGCGAAGGCAAAGCCATTTATAGGCTCAATAGCTCAAGAGAGATAGTGTGAGTTTGTGCAAAGTGAGTGCAAGGAGTTAACATATACTCGTTAGAGTATAAAAGCTCGAAGGTCAGTCCCATGCAAGGTGTGCACAAGGCCAACACTTAGTGAAGTGTTGAAAAATTTCCAAGGAGAACGAGCACAAGGAGTGTGCAAGAGACTTTTATAAGTCCCAGGCTCAAGGAGGAGGCAAGTGGAAGGAGTGCACATAACCAACATTTAGTCTAAAGTGTTGGACAAGCTCAGGAGGAAGAGCGTGGGTGCTAGGAGGGCATAATAATTAATCTGGAGGGACAAAGTGCCGAGTCCCTTTGAAGTTAAAGAATTCCAAGCTCAGGAGAAATAGTGCAAGTGTGTGCCAGAAAACAGTCGAGGTTCCAGAATGAGGAGAAGTGAAAGGTGTGCACGGGTGACTTAGTTAAGTCATTAAGCTCAAAAGAGAAGTGCAAGGTGTGCACCAGAGTCTAATTCCTTTGAGTTGATAAAGCTCAGGAAGGATAACGAGATTTAGTTCTCGAAAGGAAGAATCCCTTTTGTTTGGAGGGTGAATGAATGAGTGTTACAGGAAAACTCCCCTGTAGATAGGTGGATTCCCTCTTGGATCATAAATCTCTAAGATCAAGACAGAAAGGTGCTAACTTTTGTCACTGACATCCCTTTAAATCTAGATAAACTAATCTATAGAGAAGAGGAAGAAGATGTACCTTTTTTATGATGTTTGTCCTCGCCCAATTCCAAGTTGAGCTCTAATCCACAAGCTCTTCAATAGGTCCTACAATCCAATCAAAGACAAAGCATGCTTCCTATTCTACTACGATTAGTTTGAAACTAGATCTATCCATTAAAGACAAGTTCATGTAGGGATACACAATTTTGAAGGAAACAGGCCAAGCACATGTATTAATGAGAACTCAGTAGAGATACTTACAGACCTTTGATGCAGATGCAACACTCTCACCAAGCTCTCCTTGTCCAACCCCTTGCTCAAATGATCCACAAACAAAATGACTATGCTTCACTGATTATCTCCTTTATGAGATCATAAGTTTGATGCCTTAAATGTCCTCCATTTTCACCATGAGGAGGCCTCCTTATATAGGCTTGGAGAGGCCTAACCACCTTAGATATTCTTGGGATAGGTTGAGGATATTTATCCATCAGTTATGGATCCTCCCTAAGATCCAACCTTGACCTCAGATTCGAATCAAACTAACTCTAGAGATGAGGGGGAATTTTCCCTGATTTTTCTCAACAGCTCAAGATTTCCTCAAACAACCCAGTGCTCCCCTAGAATGGGGCACAAAGCATTGCAACACTCCCTCAAAAGAGGGTAAGGAGCGCTAGCACTCCCTGACAATGGGTAGGGGAGCGTTTCCCTTCAAAAATGAATTTTAAGTGGTCTTTTTCATGGTAAAAGCTTTGTACTCTTTGTCATGTGATTTCTCTTTCTTAAACCAGTCTTTGAGATGTCTTTGAAGTGTCCTTTGTGATGTCGTTCGAGACATGACATATGAAATATGACAGTATTATGTTTGTGACACTTGATACACTTGCGGCCAAAATGCGACACTTGCGACACTTGTAATGACGATAATAGATCATCATTGAAGTGAGTAATTTTGATGTGTAACAGATTGCCCCCCAAAGTGCGAAGTTAGAAGACAAAAAATGATGACTGAAGTACTTTGTAGACTTTTCAAGCAAGGGTATGGACTTGGAGAACCTGGTAGAAGCTGCACACAACCATCAAACAAACATTATGACATGTTTCAAACCCAAGGCAGACATACCTATGCTTGAGTGATAAAGACTTTCAATATATGGCTGCCATAAGATACACTGTGGATCCATAATTATATTGACAAAAAGGTATAGCCACCGAAGATACAATGTGGATCTATACTTCCATGAAATGAACTTATCGTAGCCACAAAAAATACACAGTGGACCTACAAGATGACAAGACATAGCCACGGACCAATACAAAGTGGATCTATGTGACAATATATGTGTCAATATTCAAGAGAAACTCTGTCACAACCTAGGCAAAGTGAATAATAGAGTGATTACTGAACCCAGGGTCTTCCTACCGATCCCAATGTAGTACAAATCTAACCATGTGAATAGATGTCCTGATGTCGAACATGGAGGAAACCACTTGATTACCGGTCGATGAGGTAAACCATTAACAAGTGCGAGGGAAATCACCATTGATGTCAATGATTCCCAAGGTACCCAAGTACATTCCAACGAATGTGAATAAATGAGCTGAAGTCAAACATCCATGGAATCATTCGATCAGAGGTCAATGATGTAAACCCATTTTCGGAAGCGAGGAGGCCTGCCATTGAGGCATGTAGGTCCCAAGGTACTAAATGGTTTCTAAGTCTAGTTCCCGAATAATGTGTTGAAGTCGATAGGAACAAACTCATCGAAGGAGGGCCTTGATGTAACCCCCATCAACGGCACGAAACTAACACATAGATGTAAATTGGTGGATCAAATGAACATGGATTGACATGGGTATTGAAACAGGATATTTGTGATGGTTAACTCTCGAGGCAGATACTTCCCTTGAACACTGAGGCACAACAGCAAAAACATGACATGGACCAAAACATGATGATGTAATGGACACTGTGACTTTCTTTGGGTGACCCAAAGGAGTAAAGAAACTCAGAGGATTGGTTCAGTGCAGAGGTTCAATGAATTAAAATGAATGCAAAGACAAAGTGTTGTGTTCAAGGGTGACTGTAAGAGCGATTAGTGATGTTTTCAAAAATTGTTTGGCTTGCTTCCTTCAAATCCCCCCCCCATCCAGATAGATGAGTACCTCTTTTTGATTTAACGAGCTTGAGGAGGATAACACATGATCGATATAACTCACCTTCGGTAAGTCCCTCTTCCTTTGTTTAATGAACCGGAAGAAGTAAGGGTTCGGTCCCATATGGGCCCTTCAATGCATATTTTTAACGAGTCCAGAGAAGGTAAACTCAGTGATTTTTCATGTTTAGAGAGTCTGAAAAGAACTTAAAGACGACTCCAGTGTTGTCCTTTTGCATAATGTTAGTCTTGCGAGGCCAAAAAAGAGATAAATTATCACTCGAAAGATGCCCTTTCAAACCTTTTAAGGAGTGGGAAAGGAAGCAAGATCACTCGACAATCTTTTCATCTTTAGAGAGTCTGAAAAGAGCTTAAAGACGACTCCAGGGGGTTCCTTTTTCGTGTATCCATGCGAGTCCGAAAAAGAGATAAAAGTTTACTCGGTGCATTCTCGTGTTTTTTCGAGCGTGATAATGAACGAAGATCATGCTCGTTAATGTGACAAGATAAAAATCTAACAAAACTGCTCTGAAACCTGCACATAATGATAAAATTGCACACCATGGTATTAATAATGGCTCCAAAATGATTTTCAAAAAACCTAAAATAACTATGGTTTTAGCAAAAATGAAATTTTATAATAGTAATATAGGGTAAAAATGTCTTTTACCAATTCATTTGTGCCAAGACTTTTGTAGTGGAGAAAATTGGCTTTAGAGGGAGATTCTTGGATTCATCGGTGCCAGAGCTACGATCATCCATTTCCTTCATGGTATGGATCAGGTTGGTCCTCTGCTTCTTCCAAACATTTTGCATGGTTTACAATTTTTTTTTAGGTAATTATTTTGCTTTAAAAATGATGCCCTGAGAGTCTCTACACACCGAAGAGGCTCGACGCTCCCTAAAAAGGCTAGGGGGAGCACTGAGCAATTTGGTCAGTGCTTTGCTAGGCTTATCTGGAGGGCGCTAGCGCTCTATTCAAATGATAGAGGGGCCACTACCTAAAAATGCACAAAAAGGGGTCGACGCTCCTCTAAAAGGTTAGGGGGAGTGCTAGCTGAAATTTGAGCACTCAGGTAAGCCCATTGGGGGAGTGTTAGCGCTCTGGTAAGCTTGTTGGTGGAGCACTGGCATGAAAAACACAAGATTTTTTTTTTTAAAGTTAAATTACCCAAAAATTGTTAATATGGAATGACTAATGGACTTTTGTTGATGATGATTGGAGGTTATATTTGGCAAAAATCATGATTGAGTGGAAAGAAAGAGAGCATGAGCTCAATGATGTGGCTGCTTTGCAAAGTCCCCGATCAAGGCCCGCATTGAGGAAATGTGGTCTCCTCAAGTTCTTCAAGATGCAAAAGATAAATAAGAAAGTTCTCCTTCTCGAGTACATGACCGGGTTGTAGAACATTGCGGAACAGGGGTTCCAAATTGGGCACAACTGCTTACCATTGAGTTGGAGGATGTGTATTTCCTAACCAACCTCTCAAAGAGAGGGGCTCCTGCTATCTTATCTAGACAGAGGGCACTTCCTGTGCCTATAGAAGAGTACTTGGCAAATCATTGTGTCCTAGGATCGATATTGGTGGGAGGTAGAATTGCAATAAAAGATGTCAAAGATCTACCTCTTCGATCTATTCGATTTTCCATCACAAATTTAGCAGGGAGTACCAGCTCGCACTTGGCTTCGAGATCGCAAGTGGCTTATGGTTTGCAGTGTTTAAAGCCAACTGTGTTCAACTGGAGTGCAACATTCATTCAAAATGTGAAGGAGCAGATTTCGAGATGCAGGATGGGGCAACAAAAACAATTTGGATATGGTTCGTTTCTGGTTTCGTTCTTCGTAGAACGCATTCCTCAGATGCAACCACAGATTGCACTTGCAGTACGACCGACGGGTGAACCACGTATGGAACGTTGGACAAGTCTGTCTCCGAGGCTAGGAATAGAGTCAGAGTTTAGATTTACAGGCGACTTCTTTGCTTCGCTGAGACACCAGTTGATCGTTATAGAGGACTTCCCATATGCCGGAGTGGACTTCCGGGGGAGCATGGACTTGGTTCTTCCAGATGGAATGGACTGGGACATGTTAGGTGAGAAACCAAAACAATCTTGTCAAGTGTTTTTTGATTTTAAAGTTTATATTATTTTTTTTGGGGTACCTAGAAGAGTTTTTAATAGACGTATTGTTTCATTGTGCAGACAGGGAAGCAACACATTCGGCAGAGATACCGACACCGGGGCACTGCAAAGATGCTCAGATATTAGTAGGTCATGAGGTAGCGATAGGGGGTCTCCGGGAGGTTGAGAGAAACCTCCATGGTCTCACGATGGGTGTCCCTCCTCTTAGGAGGTGGGATGTACCCTTGTATCTGTAGAGACATATAGTGGGAGTCCCTGAGGGTCTTAACTCCTTACTGAGACGAGTAGCCCATGCGGTAGTGTGCTACTCAGAGCACAATGTGATGCAGGAGGACTAGGACTTGTTTGATGTTTTTTGTATAGTCTGTATGACGATGTTATGGGCATGAGGACCCATCATTTTGCCCTTTTATTTAATTTTTTGATGTAATCAAACTTTTTCTGTCACACCGTATATATATACATATTCGAGTTTTTATGGTGCCAAATGATGTCTTTTTGTGATGCGTTTAATTTAAATGTGATGTATGATTTATTTCCTTTATGAAACCTTATCTATGTGCGAGATACTGATTCGTGATGTAATTGGCTAACGAATCTGAAGTTGTAATAAGTCCTTTTGGTATGTGTCTGTATTTGATAAAATCAAACATTCTTTTAAGATGATGAACTCGTAGATGGAGATGCAATAGGATAGGATTGTGAATGGCATAGATTTGATTAAGTTGACAGACCACAAGTTGAGAGTCTATGTTAATGATCATACGAGATATACCTAGGGAGGAGGCTTCAGTTAAAAGTCTAATGACAACATAATATTCTGCCATGTTGTTAGTTGTCAATCCTAAGCAAATACCTCCTGAACTCACCAACTTGTCAGAGTGGTAAATGACTCAAGCTTCAGAAGCAATATTTTGGGTGTGTCGACTAGCGCCATCCAAAAACCTGACAAAGATAGGAAAGGAAGATGTCATATGCGCACGTAAACACAAGACAAAGTATAAGCGGCTAAGGCAAAACTCGTGCACGCAAGAGAAAAAGACACACCAAACTAAAAATACAATAGTGTACAAAGCACACATGCTAGATGTCCTATGCATAATACTTCTTAAGATAAATCCCGTTTCGGGGCTCACCTAGAGAGATTATGTCGTAGTCAAATAGCTCGTAGGTGCCTCTATGTAAAACACATTTCACGATGTAATGACCATGCCACAGAGGTTCTAACTTACCTGCCCCTAACTTATCATGAGCCTGGTCGTAAAGGAGGACCGGGTTTCCTTCTGCAAAAAAAGGAGGATGGACGGATTTGTCGTATTGATTCTTGATTCTCTTTTGATACGTCTCGTTAATGAGAGCCACATCACAACATGTTTCATCCAAGCTGGTTAGGTGTAAGAAGCATTATTCTTCAGTAGAAGTGTGAGGCAGGAGTTCTACTTTGAGTTTCAACGAAGGAATTTCACACTCGATTGGTAAAACAACTTCTATTCCATATACTAACTGGAAAGGAGTGAACCCATTAGCAGTTTTTACTAAAGTACGGTAAGCCCAGAGAGCGGAGAAAAGTTGTAGTTGCCAAGATGTCTTGTTTTCCCCTACCATATTTTGAATCATGGTTTTAAGGACTTTGTTGATAGCTTCAACTTGTCCATTTGCTTGAGGATAGTACGGGGATGAGTTCTCGTGGCGAAAACCCAATTTGGCATGCGACTCACTCATCATCTGGTTTTGAAAGTGTGAACCATGATCAGTGACAATGGCTTGTGGAACACCAAAGTGAGTGATGATGTGGTTGAAGAAGAAAATAGCTGCAGTACGACCATCGTTCAGAAAGGTAGGCATAGCCTCAGCCCATTTTGTGAAGTAATCAACGACGACGATGATATAATCGTCCCCCCCGACTGAGGTAGGCTTACATCGCATGAAATCAATGCCCCATTTGGCAAAGGGGCCGATGGCAATAATGGGATGCAGCGGAGCAGGGTGGGTTCATGCCTTTTTATGAAAAACTTGGCAGGGTGGGCATTTTTTGATGGCCTCAATACAATCTTTGAAGATGGAGGACCAAAAGTAACCGGCACGTAGATTTTTTTGAGTTGTAGCCATCCCAGAAAGGTGACTGCCACAGGCTCTAAGGTGATAGTCAGTAAGGACACGTTCAACCTCTTCACGAGTCAAACATTGTCACAGGATAGTGTCAATACCATGACGATACAACGTGTCACCGATGATAAGGTAGCGGCGAGAATGGTGACGAATACGTCGACGTTCTTCATGAGAGATATCGGGTTGAAAATGTTGGGTCTGGAGATAAAGAAGGATGTCTCCATACCAAGGATCAGACGTGCTGATGAGGAACAAAGTTTCAACGAGGAGATAATCTATGGGCTCAGTATCTTCATCAACATGGGAAGGTCGCAGATAAGCTCTGCAAATACCAAGTATGTTTTGGCTTTGGACTTAGAAAATTCAAGATCGAATTCCTGAAGGATGACAATCCATTTGGAATATTTCCCCCCAAGAACTTGACGTGTCAGAATATGATACATGGGGTTTGAGTCCGCGATAACTGTGGTGGTGTGTAGCAAAATGTAATGACAAAATCTCTGGACAACGATGACGGCTACCAGAGCCAACTTCTCAACATGTGAATATTAGAGCTCTGGACTAGATAGACTTTTTCTCAAATAATATATCACATGTTCATCACCATTAGGGTCCTCTTAAACTAACACCATAGCGATAGCGGAAGTAGAGGTCGCTAAGTAAAGGATATAATCCTGCATATAATTCGGAGGATGGAGCAAAGGTGTATGGGTTAATGCATACTTTAAAGCATCAAAGGATCGTTGAGCAGTGTCATCCCAGATGAAAGGAGTGTCTTTTTGCAACAATCGCATGAATCCTTTGGTAATTTCAGGGTATTTACAAATGAAATGGTGAAGAAAGTTTGCTTTCCCCTGCAAACTTTGGAGTTGTGTCAAATTATTAGGTGGAGGTAAAGCAAGGATAGACTTAACTTTTAAGGGATCCACCCGAATCCCATCCTTAGAAACAATGAAGCCGAGGAGTTGACCTGATTCGACAACAAAGATACACTTGTGTGGGTTCAAACGAATACGCTAAAACCGACATCGAAGAAAAATAGCCCGTAGATGACCAAAATGGTCTAATCGAGGTAAGGTTCCGCAATATGTTTGATATCCTGGAAAGCATATGACATGGCCTGCTGGAATGTGGCATTAGCATTTTTTTAGGCCAAATGGTAGTTTCTGATAGGCGAAAGTTTCCCACGGGCAGATGAAGGCTGTCTTATGCTGATCAGCGAGTAAAATGTCAATTTGGTTGTACCCTGAGAAACCATCCATGAAAGATAAAATCACATTACCTGCACAATTATCAATGATCTGGTCGATGAAGTACGTAGGGTAATTGTCTTTCCGACAAGCCTTATTGAGGTCCTTATAATCAACATAGACATGAATGGTCCCTTGCTTCTTAGTGACCAGAACAATGTTAGAAACCCATTCCATCAAGGGGACAAGATAGATGAAGCCAGATTTCAATAGTTTCTCAACTTCTGCCTTTATAGCTGTGATTTTATTAGGATGGACCGGGTAGAGTTTCCATCGAACAGGTTTTACACCTGGGTAAGTTTTAATTTCATGCACAACGATCGATGGGTCGATCCCTGGCATTTCCTCATAGCTTCAAGTGAAGACATCGCGAAATTATTTGAATAAGGCAGTATAAGAAACCACCTCCTCGGGTGAACAATTAGCATCGAGATTAATATTTTCCAAGACACCCTCTGTGATCGAAATATCAATAATGACTGTAGAAGAAATGTTGCCTAAATTCCCCTCAGAAATAGTATCCTAGGTAGGTATAAAAG
>JASDQU010101276.1:148170-160130 GCA_032191745.1 Picea mariana | reverse complement strand
TTAAGTCATGTCCTATGGACATGAATGGACTGAGCACCAAGGAAGATTTGAACATCTTGCCTTTAGGTTCCTATGACTGTCTAATTGGTATGGATTGATTGGACCAAGACCATGCTATCTTAGACTGTTATAATAAATTATTTACTTTTTGGGATGAAGAAGGGAACCTAAGGACAATATAGGGAATTCCAAGGGAAGTAAATGTAAGAGACATTCCAGGTTTGCAGCTGAAGAAGTGTTACAGAAAAGGATGTCAGATTTTTGTAGCTCATATGGAAGAAACACCCAAGGAAAAGGTGTCAAATATTGAATATTATGACATCCCAAAGGAGTTTGAGGATGTATTTAAAGAAATAACGGGATTACCCCTTAAAAGAGATATTGATTTCTCTATAAATCTAATTCCTGGAGCAACTCCAATATCCAATACCCCTTACAGGATGAGTACACCAAAGTTAAAGGAGTTGCAAATGAAACTAGAAGAACTTCTGAAGGAGGGGTATATACGACCAAGTGTGTCACCTTGGGTGATCCAGTATTATTTGTGAAGAAGAAGGATGGAACATTGATACTTTGTATTGACTACAAGTAGTTGAAAAAAATAACTATAAAGAATAAGTGTCATTTTCAAAGGTTCAATGACCTCTTTGATCAGTTGAAGAATGCAAAAATATTCTCCAAGATTGACCTCAAGTCTGGTTATCATCAGTTAAGAATTAAATATGAATACATCAACAAGACTTCTTTCAGAACAAGGTATGTCCATTATGAGTTCACAATGGTGCCATTTGGGTTATCAAATGCACCAATTGTCTTCATGTTTTTAATGAATGGTATTTTTAGAGAATACTTAGATAATTTCGTCATTGTATTTTTGGATGAAATTATTATATATTCCAAGCTGGAAGAAGAGCATGAGAAACACTTGAAGATGGTATTACAAGTATTAAGGGAGCATCAGCTATATGCCAAATTGATCAAGTGCTCATTTTATTAGAACCAAATTCATTATTTGGGGCATACCATATTTGAGGAAGGGATATCAGTGGATCCTGAAAAGATTGAGGCTATTAGAGGATGGTCAACATCCAAGAATGTGACAAAAGTCAGATCATTCATGGGCGTTGCATGATACTACAAAAGATTTATTGCAAGATTCTCAAATATTGCACACCCGATCACTTACTTTCAAAATAAGGGAGTGAAGTTTCAGTGGACATTAGAGTGTGAAAAGAGTTTCCAACACTTCAACCAACTATTAACAAATGCTTCAATTCTAAGGATTGTTGATCAAAATGAAGACTTCATTGTATGCACAGATGCATGTAAATAAGGAATTGGTGGAGTCCTCGATCAAAATGGGTTTGTTGTATGCTATGAGACAAGGAAGTTGAAGGAGAATGAAAGACATTATTCCACTCATGATTTGGAGTTGGTAGCCATAGTGCATGCCTTGAAGAAGTGGAGGCACTACCCCATGGGAAAAATATTCGAGTTGAGGACAAACCATAATGGTCTGAAATATTTATTTGATCAGCCAACTCTAAATGCAGACAAAGCAAATGGTTGGAATTTCTCATTGAATACAACTTTGATATAAAACATATCAAGGTGAAAGAGAACAAGGTGGTTGATGCACTCAACAGAAGAGTGCATGAGTTGCATGCTACAAACATCAACATGTACCAATCCAATTTAAAGGAAAAAATATCAGAGACTGCGAAATCAGATTTGCATTACATGGAATTAATAGAAAAATTACAACAACGTATTTTGCAGCAGAAAAATTGAAGACTACAAGCTGGGGAATGATAAAATTCTCATGTACAGAAACAAAATTTATGTACCCAATTCCAAAGAATTGAAAAATTGGATATTGAGAGAAATGCATATGGTATCTTATGGTGGAAACCAAGGGTATCAGAAAACAATTGCAGTTGTCAAGAGGCAATATTATTGGCCAGGCATGAAAAAATAAATTGCTTAGTACATTGTCAAATGTTTGGAGTGTCAAAAAGGTCAAGGTTGAGCATAGACACCCAACTGGGTTGCTGCAACCATTACCCATTCCTGAGTGAAAATGGGAAGTGGTGATAATGGATTTTATCACCAAACTACTAAGAACAAGCAAACAACATGATTCAAACATGGTAGTGCTGGAAAAGATTAATAAAATTGCCCATTTCATTCCATTGAATCTTACTCACAAGGAAACTAACGTTGCTAATATTTATATGAGGGAAATTGCTCGATTGCATGGAATACCCAAGACAATTGTGTCTGACAGAGATCCAAAGTTTACATCAAAATTATGGAAGGGCTTCTTTAAAGGATTTGAAACAAATTTGAATTTTAGCACAACTTATCATCTAGAATATGATGGGAAAATAGAGAGGGTGAATCAAGTGATTGAGGATATGTTGAGGATGTATGTGATGGATAAACCATGAAAATAGGAAGAAAACCTACACTTGGTAGATTTTGGTTATAACAATGGGTACCAAGCAAGATGAGCCCATTTGAGGCACTTTATGGTAGAAAGTGAAACACACATGTAAGTTGGGACATCCCATCAGTTAGAAAAGTGGTTGGGCCATATTTTTTTAGGGAAATCTATGCTTATAAGGGAACAATTCATAGGGAATTTAAAGTGGGTGATCATGTATTCTTGAAAGTGAATCCCAACATAAGTTCCTTGAAGTTTGGAAATTGTTCAAAGTTGGTAGGTCATTATTGCGGGTCATTTGAAATCCTATAGAGGATTGGGCATGTATCTTATATGCTTTCATTACCTACATCAATGTCTATTCATAATGTATTCCATGTATTATTGCTAAAAAATTATATACTTGATGTTAATCATGTTACTGATTGGAATGTGATTCAGGTGGAGCAAGAAGGTGCTTTTTAAGTGCATCTAGTGTGCATACTAGACCAGAAGATCAAGAAGCTTCAGAATAGAGCCATAGAGATAGTAAAGGTCCAATGGACCTGGTACGGTCCTAAGGATGCAACTTGGGAGCACAGAGATGTTATGTAGGAAAATACTTGCATCTTTTTGAAGATTTTTGAAAATCTTGATGGTAATATGTAAATAAGATGCACTGAGGATAGTGCATAAATAATGGGAGGGGAATATAATACCCCAAGACCAAGCCCTAGTTGAAAATGTAAAATATGTTTTATAGGTTGGTGAGTCAAGTTATTATAAGCTAGGAGGCTTATGTGACGATTAGGTCGGAGAGCCTAGATGCTAATGGATAGTGAAAATATTTTTCTATATAAAAACACTCATATCATTAAAATAACACATTGTTTCATGTAGACCGACCACGATAAACGAGTATGCGGGACTAAAATCTGTGAGGAAGGGAAAATGAGGGGATAAGAGCCTAGGAAATGGGGCTACGCTAGATATCTTATCTCCAAAGGAATATTGTAATATTATTCCTAAATATTTTGGTGAGGATAATTATTTTATCCTAAGTTCTTATGGGAAGGTGAATGAATAACAAGTGGAGAGAAACGATCTCCAGGAGAGCCATGTGTCATCAAGGGCACATGAAAATATATGTCGGGAAATTAGTATGTTTTCCCATCATTTCCTGATTTACAAATGCACTCACTCATGCAGGGATAGACCCCAACATTTGAATCTCTCCATGCTTCATGCACACCTTCAATAGTGACCTCGTAGATTTCTTGTTATGCCAAGCGCACATGCACTTTTCCTGACCCCGTACTCTGCCTTACCTGAATGTTGTTGCTGCCAAGACAATTTCTTACTTGAGCATGGTTGCTAGCATTACCTGATCCATACCAATTTTTTGTTGCTTCCTTTGCTTGAGCTTGTATCTAGTTGACTAGAGAGATGGATTCAAGAGGAGGGTTTTCGGGCTTGTGGGATTGAAGAGGCGGGTTGTAAGGCATGTGAGAAACTCTCTCCAAGTGAGAGAATTGTTGGAAATTGATTTCTTGAGGGTGCCCAACTACAACTACAATGCTCTGAGACTTCGTGTCCGACCTGTTGTTGAATCTCTGGAAGGGAAGTGGGGCAACTGAAGGACTGTTGAGAAGATAAGGGGCATGCTTCCTACTATGAGACAGGCATGTGGGGAATGAGAGACTGTAGGTTGTTAGTGTGAGTTGGCTCCTAGGATGAAATCTTTTTTGTTGTATGTATCTTTTCAACCTAGCTAGCAATTCCCTTACCTGGGTGGAGTTTAGTCTCAGGTCGGGCGTGACCCACTAATGAGAGTGATGAGAAACATGGTTTAAGGCTGGGAGGATCATGGAAGGTCTGCACGCAGTTGGTGGTCTTCTATAAAAGATAAGTATCAATTGTGTGTGAATTTCATGTTGTGTATTTATACATGATTTATGATTATGGTTATTGCATGTGTATGTTGCATGAATATGTTTACTATTATTTCAACAAGAATTCTATGCATTTGCAGAATGTATTTGTCTATTTAAAATTTTATATATTTATACCATTGGTATTATTGTTTTTATGGAGTGACATGGCCCCACTCGGGTGATCTCGAGATGTTACAATTTATAATTTCTGTAAGGCAAGAGTTAAAGTGTGGCATTACCCAAAAGGTATAAGGCTGGGTGTTTTCCAATCTGGACAGAATCAAGTTTGGCAGAATAAAAACGTATACTTTTAATCTGAACATGTTTATAAATTAATAGTATACATAACTTATCTCTAATAAAGTTATTTCAAAAATGAGATCTATTTTATAATTATATTTATACTTATTGAACTTAATATATATCTTTTTAGTCTTAATGGTTATAATTATATTTTGGCTGAATTTAATATATATCTTTCTAGTTTTAATGGTTAGTTAATATTTTCTTAATAATATCGTGTTAAATTTATTCCTCTTTTTACAATAAATAAAATTTATTTATTGTTTCTCTTATATTTCGTTCACTGAATTTCTGATATTTCATTGACTAAATTTGTAGATTACTTTAATTTTTTTTTCAATATAATAGTAAAGAAATTTGAAGTGTTGTGATTCGTGGTTCAAATGTAAAGCACACTACCCACACAAGATATATTTAGCATGGAGCGCAGAGTACGAAAGTGATCTGCAGAGATGATCCTAGCAGAAGTGCTCAACACTGTTAATGAAATAATTGCACCATGAATATCCATAAAAAATATTCATATTAACAAATGATAAACATCCGTCTATTAGCACATGTTTGTGGTTGTTGGTGGTTGAAAGCCTCTGTCAAATGGGTGGGCTAGGTGATGAAATCATGAGAGAGACAACCACACACTATTTACAGTTTCTTTACAAATTTGTAGATTATTTGTAAAGAAACTGTAAATAAAGAACAATATGAGTTGGGTCAGTGGAATCAATATTCCATTGATGACTATATTCTATGATAAGATTCACCTCTTTCTCTAGAGGTTGCATGGTGTACATTTTTATCAGAGAGACAACACTATGGTAAAGGGTTGTAGCCTCCTCCATAGTGAGGGCCTCTGTAGTTTTCAAGATCGTAGTCGCCTTGGCAGAAGATTTACGAGGGGCCATAGAAACCTTGCCGTCAATTTATTTCCAAACACAGAAGAGGTGCAGAACGTAGCAGAATCTTAAGATTAGAGAAGGCTTTCATGCCATATTTAGTTTTTTTTTTCCCACTCATTAATTATGATAGTTAGGATAGGGTTGAAAGAGTCACCAATTTTCATAAATGGAAACTTCCCCGTGATTGGACCTATTATATACTACATCATGTACCCTTTCATATACTCTGATGACGCTTGTAGATCTAACGTGAGAAGATAAGGATGCATCAATCATTGAGGGAAGTTGGAAAAGACATGGAAAACTGAAGATGCAACAAAGTGCATGAATGAGAGGATAGGGCACTCTGCCACGGCCACATTATAACTTAAACCACCTTGGGGAGCTTTCACCCAATTTGGGTACTGTTCTAAAACATTTTTAATATAACTCTTTTTTGTTGGGCATTAACAAATTATAAAAATTGAATTGAGTGTTTTTGGTTATATATAAAATTTAATATATTATGATATACACTTCATCCTCAATTTCTCCTTCTATATATTTTTCCATTTCCCTAGTTCAATTTCTATATTATGAAAACTTATTATGTATTTACAAAATATATGTTTTTTATGAGTATATATTTTTTATTGGAGTTTTAGTTTTTCTGTGTAATTAACCGTTGGATTAATGATGGAATTTTGTTTTATTAAATTCTCAATTTTAAATCTATTTATACAACAATTGAACCAACCCTGATTTTTAGTTGAATTATTTATTGTAGTTGTAATATGTTTGTGTCAATATGCTTATCCAATGATAATAAATGTCATAAATTGGCATAACTTCTATCCTTTTAATGGAATTGAACCAACCCTGATCTTGAGTTGAATTATTTATTGTAGTTGTAATATGTTTGTGTCAATATGTTTATCCAATGATAATAATGTCATAAATTGTCATAACGTCTATCTTTTTAATGGAATTGAACCAACCCTGATCTCGAGTTGAATTATTTATTGTAGTTGTAATATGTTTGTGTCAATATGCTTATCCAATGATAATAAATGTTATAAATTGGCATAACTTTTATCTTTTTAATGGTAACATTTGTATAAATGTTTTAAAGAGGAAATTTTCAATTTATAATTCAACAAAATAATTTGTGGGAATTTATTTTTCATAGAATAAAGGATTTCCATGCATCATATTCAACTAATTTCTCCATACTTAAGTATAATGTAAAATTCATTGAACATATAGATATGATTTATGTTGGTCAAAAATCACCTCCAAGGGCACGATGGGCACCATCACTAGGTTAGTTGTGCACTCTGAATGTGTTTACAAGTTCAACTAAGGTCACAAGAGAAGAATAATTAGTCCTATTTCCCTAAATTATACTCACGAGGATAAAGAGCCACGAATAACACCTAGTACAAGTAAAGCTTCTATGGCTAAAGGACTAGAAACATCCTTGAACAACTAAACAAAAACCTTGTATAATATCTCTAAAATACTAAAGGGATACGAGCTCCATAATAAAATCACAACATATCCCTTGAATGAGAACATGTCTTAGGCCTGAATTGTGAATCATATATGTGACCATGGTCATGTTTTTTTAGAATTATAAATGGGCTATGATGTTTAAGCATAGTAAGAGGGGGAAATAAGGGGATTATGTTGTAAATGGACTTTCTAGAGCACAATCTCTACGGTCAGTTGGGTAAAAAACTAGGGCCTTAAGCCTAAATTATTCTTATTGAGCTCAATATCCATGAACAATGGTTACAAACCACAAAAAAACCCACTCTATGGAGGTATTTTGCATCAAATATGGATATGGGTGTTGTTAGGATCTTATGTGCACCAATAATGCACTGCAAGGCCTTGAACATGGTTAAGAAAGGAAAACAAGTACCGCATGATATTTTTGAATCTTGTCAATGTCAAGAGCATTGATCATCCAGATTATGCTGAGAACGAAATGAGACAAAAAGAAAATATAAAAGAGAACATAGAAATATAGCGAAACTTAAATTTTATTAATGAATAAGAGAGAAAAACGTTTTAGAACAAAAACTTGTAGAATGGTGTAGGTTATCTCTGAAAACAAAGAGATGTTGGTTACGCTTCATTCACAACAAGATTTACATCACACTTCATTTCTTGCTTAAAGGGACTCCACCTCAATTATATAATAGAGAGTGAGAGGAGAACAATTTCCATTATTCATGTGGGATAAATTAATATAAGTTTATAAAATGCCATAGACATGTAAAGCACTATGACTTCCCAAGTGGTCAACCATCCCAGTACTACTCTAGCTCGAGTGTGCTTAACTGTGGAGTTCTAATGGGATCTGGCGCATTAATGCTATGTTATAGGCATGATGTACATAAGACCACTAGGAAATCATTACATGATTTATGTAACTAAAAAATAAAGACGGTATTACATTCCATTCCCCATAAAAAGGGTGAATATCATGTTTTATCAAAACAATAGGCTAGAAATGTTAATTCAATGGAAAAGGTGGTTGGCCACTGAGATCCACTTGGATCATTCCTCCCCCCTTAGGAAGCAATGGTTCCCATTGCATCAAGTTCCATTGGTTGATGGTGAAATTTTTGTTGAATTCGAACCTTGGTGAGGAGCATTCCTTTTTGAAGTAGATGTTCTGCTTATACTTTTCTTGTGGAAGGATGTCATGAACCTTTTGAAGGTGTTGGATTTGTTCAATAGACCTGGTTGTAGGATCTGCCTTGCTCCGAGTGTAGGAGGAATCTGTTGGTGAAGATGCAAAAAGAAGAGCTATATCAATGGGGGCTAATGGTTGGAACCCCAAACACACCTAAAACAGGTCGTGGCCAATAGAGCTATGTTGATCATGTGGAAGACTCTCATTCTCTTCATGCTCCTCTACAATCTCTTTGACCTGATTCTGTTGGATAGAAACATCTTGGGCTGAGGGTGTAGTGGTCGCAATGACCTCATGTTCATCGTCTCACTGGATCATGAAGAGGGAAAAATTTGTGGTCTAAGAGATTACTTTGTGGCATTTTTTTCCAGGATCAATGAAGTGGAAGTAGTCAGAGCCACCTTTGGTACCCTGTAGAGATGACATGCTAGAGTAACAATGAGACTGTGGGCCGAGACTCATAGATAGCATGATGTTTCCACATATATGGTTGTCCTAAAATAACATTATAAAATTCAAGTGGGGAAAAATTACACACTACCTCATCCTTCTCTAGTAAATTTGGGCCATTTCACGACGATACTTTCGTTGCGCGCACGACATTTTTCCCTAGATATGGAGATGAATCTTGGACTCCCCAAACGACATATCATGTGTTATGGAAATTACAACGACCAAAGGATATCGTTGCCTACGAGATGAACTAAGGATGTCTTATCGCTATCATCACAAGGGAGACGAATGAAAGTTTGCATCACATGAAAGACGACCGAAAGATGGCGTCGCATGAAAGAGGACTGAAATATTTCATCACACGAAATATGAATGAATGATGTCTTCACACAAAACATGACCGAAAGATGTCATCTCATGAAATACGACCGAAATATTCCATCACATGAAAGGAGACCTAAATAGGCCATTGCACGAAATATGACTTTATGTCTTCGCCCGTGAGGCAAAATGCAGTGAATCCGGACAATGAATTTTCAATACCGTCGACGAACTATCAATACCATCGAGGAGAAAAGTCACTGTGACAGCGACGAGATTGGATTATTTTTTTTTTTAAATGAGATTAAGACTAACAAAATATCTAACGCATTACAAGGTGGAATTGCCTAAAGAATTTGACAATTATTGATATTCAATATGAAGGATTTCTAAGATTACAAAGCGACATAAGACTATGCACTAGGGAAGACATGAAAGATGATTAATGCAAGTATACTCCCAAGAAGAAGAGAAAATAGTTTAAGAAAGTAATATGTGAGAAGTTTTTCAAGACACATGGTAGCCCATGTAAACCGTATTTTATAAAATGTATGGACACAATTATAGAGGAATGCACTTGATGTGAGGTAGGATAGAACCACCTTGCTCATGTTACACTCTCCTTCCTTGTGGATCAAACTTCAATACATACATTAATATGATAAACATGAACCCACACAAAATATGATAAACTACTATTTCAAATTGATCACATATATGACAAATACATAATCAATAAACTAATTGTTAGTTGAGTCACCAACTTAATTCTTTCACTGTAGTTAATGTGGATTATTATTTCCCACTACCCCCTCTCAACTATAGATCCCTAAGGTATATGTCATTATCTTAACACCCAATCATAATGCATAAAAATAAAATATCCAAACATAGCATAAGTTTTCTTAATTAGGGCTTATGTTTAACTTTAGGAAGGGAGAAAATTCAATACATGTAGGGTCATTTTAATCCATCAATGCCAAAACTATATGTCCTGCATAGAAACATAATTCGTTTTCACTTGCTACACATCATAACATATATGAAAATTTATGGAGGCATGCGTGAGAGGAGATACGACTTGAAACACACTGAATACGAGAGTTAATATTATTGACAACCTATGTCCTATTAAGAATGTTCAAGTTTTAAAAAGTGATGAAAATACAACAAATATGACCCAGTCTATTCTTTTAATTCTTCCTCAAATGCAATAATCGACAGATTACATTCATACCATGAAACAAATATTGGAAACATTATGAAAAATGTTGGACTAGTTTTACCTAGCATTTCCCCAAAGTTATCAAAACTTTACAAGTGAAAGATGAAATCAAAATATGAACAAAAATTAGCAAGCTTTAGGTAAAAATTTACAAGTTTTACCTGGCCTTGCCTCAAAGTTTTCAAAACTTTATAAGTGAAAGATAAAATAACAATAAGGAGAAAAATGAGCAATCCTCTATTTCAAATGAGCATTGACCCTTCAATTTGACAATGATTATGAAAATATTAAAATATTAGAAACAACCAAATAGATTGTATCAGAATAAATAAAAAATTAATTATATTTTACACCTCTAACTTAGAGGAGGAAATCTCTTTCCTAAATGATATTTAGACCTCTATGGGTACTTATGCCACCATTCAATGATTTCAGATACAAAAGAATATAAGTAGATTGAAATATGAGCTCAAATTTCCCCTGAAATAATTAGCCAAACCTTGGTAATCCCTATGTTTTCCACATTTTCATCCCCCTTTTATCCCATTATATGGAAATGAAGTAGTTTGTAGTTAAAAACTTCTTTTATATATTAAAGCAATAAAAAAATTGTTTTTCATCCCCTTTTTATCCTGTTAAAACAAGAGTGACATAACAACAATTTCCCTATTACTTTTAACAATGAATGTTAAAATATAAAGGAAGATTGAGAGAGGCACTAAGACATACGTGGAAAATTGATTAGGACATATGTGGAAAATTGATTAGGATAGGAGAACAACTATTTATACTATGCTATTAGGAAACTAATAAGAGTTGAAATACATCTAATTTTGAGCTAGCTAAGATCATGGCTCAAAGTTCATGTTATGATCTTGATGCCCTGTCACAGTTGCATAGCGTGTGGATGCAGTTCATTGTGCAACTGATTTCTTCAGTACTTGCATAATGAGTGCCATGTTTCCATTTTATTCACTTGATTGACCTGGAGATAACACCTAACGACCAGTCACTGATATCTATACTAAGAGACATACAATATAGATCTCTCGAAACATTCACCATTCTTCAAAACACTGATTTTCCCATCAAAACTCAAAACCTTGAAGGTTGTAAGGTTACAAAATGAGATTTAGTTTCATGTTGATATAACCTATACATATTGCTATGTTGAAGTAAACTTTATATCACCTTCAGACTTTCCTATCTCATAAAATCTATGTCTTCCATGATGAAGCCATTTCTACAAAAAAAGACACTTACAACACTTGCGCAGCGTGCCCACATTGTGCAAGTTCTATGTCTTTCTTATCTTCAATGCTAACTGTCACAGTCTGCACTTTAGGTTTTATAGGTTATGTGTATGATGTAACTAATTTTAGAACACTATAGCTTGCAATTTTTCATAATAGCTTCAAAATTAGGGTTTGGGTTTTATCCCCCTACTTATGATGAAAAAATATCAAAAAGGACAAAACTAAATATTTCCAGCTCAATGATATTATACTTCATCTACTTCTATAGGTAATTCTAACTTTCTCTTACCATCATGATCAATCTCAATTTCTTGTAGTCTTTTCCTCAGAGATGTGTTTTCTTTCTTTAAAGACAAGTTTTGTTGGTAAATGTGCTTGAGCTTCTTATGCAAAGGTAACAACATTTTAAAAATTCTTTTGTTATTATAAATGGCCTCATGACACTGTTTAATGATTTCAAA
>JASDQU010101276.1:117790-131284 GCA_032191745.1 Picea mariana | reverse complement strand
CCATTTTCCATTATGTGTCACTACTAGCATTAACATTGTAATGTTAATATAATAATGGCTAGGCTGTCAAGGTACATAGCCTAGGCCTAACCTGTGCAACCCATTCATATTATTCCTAGATATATTTCTAAAGCATATAACAAGGCACTTTATAAAATAAATACCTGTACACTATACACTATATACACTTTATGTAAATCAAACCTTGAACACTATCGTACATTGAAATGGACCTAGGTCCTATTCCACTGTGTCTGAACTTCCACGCTATGGGTTTGTAATGTTCCATAATGGTTCTACCATGTTGAAATGAAACTTATAATAAAAAATATAGTTGGAACTATTTTTACATGTAACATTGGTCTGCATTACCCATAAACTTGTGGCCTGTACACAAATCAAGAAGCATTAAAGGAATGGACATCGAACACATGAACCTAGGCTTGGGAATTAAGTTAGTCGTATCCATTAATGGTGGTAGGTCACCTTTGATCTCCAGGTCTGGCGTTTTTGCAGGGAGGAGCCACTATAGACTTTCCACCTCACATGGCTTCACATGGCAGTGAGAGGGTGGCGTACTTTCCATCCTCCTCCACTATCATGAGGCACGCAGTTCCATTACCCTTTGCATTCATTCCATACATTTTTTTCTCCGTGTTTTTCACCCACAATGGTAGGGTTATGCGACTATGGTAGAATGATAGTTGTGGGGTGTTAGATCGGTTCTCCATAGGATAAGATGGCCATTGTTTTCGAGTTTCATCTCGACTCTCTTGGTATAACTAGTAGAAAAGGTGCTTAGCCAGTTTTCTTTCACAACATGGAGGTTGTTGGTTTCAAATCTTAATCTCAGCCTGCGCATGGTAAGCCCCCTCCCTCTGTGTATCATATTCCCATACTTGTCTATTCAATATAGTGGTTTCATTTATGTTTGAAGGAAGACATTCCTCTATCTAATTCGATTTAGCATAGATTTTGCTGTGAACACACTCTTTGTATTACATGCGCTCTCTGTCCCAAATGTTTATTTATATTACACATTCCTTATGAAATATTTTACTGTGTTTGCCAATATCTATATAATGTATCTCCATTCCCCACTCTCCGTTATAACGATACTGCATTGAATGGATCTATGTATAAGTGTTTACATGTCCCATTTTTGCTATAACGATACTTTGTTTGAAGGGATCTATGTACAATGTGGTTTCCATGTCCCATCTCCATTATAACGATATTGTGTTTTCCATGTCTTATGTCCATTATAATGATACAATGTTTGAATGGATCTCTTCACAATGTGGTTTCTGTGTCCCATTTCCATTATAACAATATTGTGTTTTCCAAATTGTAACCCTCTAGGTTCCTGCCTGTTCACTCGAGGTCAGAAACTCTAATCCCTTGTAAACTTTTGTTTTGTTTTGGGTCTATACAACCACGTAGCCTGACGTTTTTTAATGGTAGCTTACTGTGTAAGAATTTCTTGTTGGCATGTCACTGTATAATTGGTAGCTTATTGTGTAAGTAAAAATACTACCAGCTTGTTATCTAATGGGAAGGCTTGAAAAAGACTTGTCGAATAGCCCTGTGCCCCATCCTTTTGTTCGTCCAAAACCATGCTTAAATTCCATTCTATAAATTAATATTTACTCTGTGATCTAGGAAACAAAAATACCCTCTTTCATTGAAAGGAAATAATAGTCTTCGAATAATATTTTATGCACCAATTAAAAGAAAATAGGGTGCCTCAATTGAGAGGACAGAGTTTCTCTATCACTACTAAAATATTGTGTCCATTCGACAGAGGTATAAGAGTTGATTAAAAGAAAATAGGGTGCCTCTGTCGAGAGGAAATAGTTTTTGCGTCATTGCTAAAATCATGTGGCCATTCGACAGAGGTATAAGATGTTTCTTAAATACTTAAACCTTTCATAAAAATATTATAGATCCTTGCTGGTTTAAATTTACGATTTCCAGAACTCATCATAGGTTGGGCCTCTTACTTGCATGCACTAGGATATCTTGTTGTGGTTGGGTGGAAATTGCAAGGATTTCCTTTTAAACTGTTTCATGTACTTTAAGTTAGACTCACACAGAGTCGCATCTCGCTCTACATTCTTGTTAAATTTATGCATGATGTGATATCATTTAATTTGTTAGATCTCACTGTGTATTAAACAAATCGATCTCTATTTAGTTTTAATAAATTTGTTACAACATTATTTGGCTCTTCGTAATGAGTCTTCTCTTGTACACTTTCGTTGAAGTAATACTTGTGGAATTTGTTGAATTCATTTACTTGCCTGTCTTATAAATTAGCTTTATTTAAAATAATTGTCTCACAGTATTTCATCCCTCTATAAGGATATTAATTACTCTTCTCCAAAGTAAATTTGATGGCTATCATATCACTAATTCTCGTTTTTTTTTGTATTCCTTGTACCTTGTCAATATTTTACTTTATCAAACTTGTAACATACAGGTTATCAAGATTATTCTTCTCAATTGAAAGATTTGCTTATGTTTTTCTGCTTATAATTTCTCAAGTATATAAACTGATGATGGGTCCCTTTTATCTTATGAGGGAACCCATTAGGTGAATAACACAACCACTCACTTTCTCGGTCTTGTATTGATGCCTTCGCAATTCAGTGAGGATGCTCCAAATTAGAATCGAAACCCAAGTTAAGTAATTTTAATTATGTATTTGATGCATATTTAGTAATTTCGTACATCAGTAGGATACTAAAATCATTTATATGTTTGTTATAGGTTTGGGAGGCACCCCATGCACTTGGCGAAGTACGCGTCCTATCCAAAAAATTTATTCATGTTCCATCTTCATCGTCCAGTCCTTGCAAGTATTCAGGAACAGACTTATGTAGTTCTTTAATTTTATGTTTCGTCTAGATAGGGAGTCTGGGTATATCACGGAACTAAAAAACTGTAACATTTTGATCCTTTGATCTATTGATGGTAATAAAAATGTATAATTTTTTTTGTCACAAGATCTGTACTCTGTTGTATCAAATGTATTCCTATCATATTTGAAAAAACATGTATTATGACTCTTATTATTTTATTTGACATAACATTAGCAATCATAAATTAGTTGTGTTTATATATATATATATATATATATATATATATACTACATTGTTATTAACATACTACTCCAACTATTTTACATAGTGGCAACCATATCAACTAATATGGCTATATAGTTCTTTCAAACAGGTTTGGTTATAAATGCAATAACAAAGATATGGAAATAGTTGTATAAATACTAAAATATCATTAGCATAGTACTAAATTAAAATACACAACTAAAATACATATCTGAAAAAGTTGATGTTGGAAAACAAATGGAACAACCACGTTCCACCCAACCGTAGAACAAAACAACCACAATCACTTGTCCCGATCACCCACTACATTGTTATTAACATACTACTCCAACTATTTTACATAGTGGCAACCATATAAACTAATATGGCTATATAGTTCTTTCAAATAGGTTTGGTTATAAATGCAATAACAAAGATATGGAAACAGTTGTATAAATACTAAAATATCATTATCATAGTACTAAATTAGAATACACAATTGAAATACATATCTGAAAAAGTTGATGTTGGAAAACAAATGGAACAACCACATTCCACCCAACCGTAGAAAAAAACAACCACAATCACTTGTCCTGATCACCCCCTAGCCTAACCATGAGTCCATAAGGGAAAATTGAATTATCCTCCTCAACTATAGTCACCATCAACATATCATAATATATTTTCCTCACACTACAAGTGCTCATAATAAAAAAAAATTATCCATCCTCCAACATACTAAGCAGTGTCCTGCCTCCCACATATGTTGTATATATTCTTATGCCTAGGTCTTTCCATTCCTTTCCCTCCTCGGGGAAATTCACATATTTACAAATCCCTGATTTTTAGGGGTTGTTACTGGTCAAATTCAACTTCTTCCACTTGTAAAAATCAACCCTGAGGTAACTCAAACATGTTCCCCACTCATGGATTCATGGTCAACTATTTTTAACTTGGTTGTTCCACTTGTCTTTCAACATTAAATTTATTAAAAATATATATCATACATGTGTCCAATAAAAGAGGATAGTTGGGAAAATCAAATATTTTCCCAACAGACATCAAATAATTAATTACATAATCCAAAATTCCAAATTTGATTTTTTGTAAATGGCAAATAATTTCCAAATCGGAATTTTCTGAAAACAGAAATTTATTTCAAATTTAACACAGAATATAATTTTCTAAAATTTGAGGATATTACATCCTCCCCCCCTTAAGTACAACATTGTCCTAAGTGTTCATTCCTCTCTCAGAATAGGTTGGGATAAGATTTCATCATATCTTCTTCCAATTCCCAAGTGGCATCCTCAGGACTAAAGTGCTTCCATTGCACTTTTACCTGGCGATGGCTCTGTTCCGTAGTATTGTTTCTTTCCTGTCTAGAATGTGCAGAGGTTTCACTTGGAAGTCGCCTTATGGTTCCACCTGTACCATGTTCCAATCAATGATGTGAGTGGGATCATGAATATACCTTTTTAGTAATGAAACATGAAAAACATTATGAACTTTTAAATTTGCAGGAAGTTCTAGTTGATATGCCACAGGTCCAATTCGAGTTAAAATATCTAAGGGGCCATAAAACCTTGGTCCCAAATTTGAAATTTTTTCTAGATTTAGAGAGATCCTTCTTGCTTTGAATTTTAGATATACATGTTCCCTAATTTGAAATTCATTATGTCTTCTTTTTAAATATGCATAGATTTTTTGTCGGTCTTGGGCCTCTTTTAAATTATGTTGTACTATTTTTACCATTATCTCCATTTTCTGGAGCATTTCCGGTCCTACCATAATCTTGTTAACTGGATTATCCCAACTAATTGGGGTTGTGCATTTTCTTTAGTATAATGATTCAAAGGGACTCATCTTAGCTGATGTTGGATAACCATTATTGTAAGAAAATTCAACTAAGTGCAGATACTCCTCCCACTTATTTGGTTTCGTCCTTATGTACATTTGCAACATATCTTTGATAATTTGGTTTATGTATTCTATTTTCCCATCTGTTTGTGGATGGTAGTTTGTGTTGAAATTCAGGTTAGTATCCAATTGTGCAAACAATTCCTTCCAAAAATTTGACGTAAATTTGACATCTCTATCGGAAATCACCATCTTAGGAATTCCATGCAATCTAAATATTTATTTCATAAACATTTCAACGATATTAATCACTTTATAAGTAGATTTCACAGGTATAAAATGTGCATATATTCTTAGTTTATCAATCACTACCATAATCAAATCATTTTGTCTTTGAGTCTTAGGCAAACCTATGATGAATTCCATCGAGATAATCTTCCATTTCCATTCTGGCATAGGCAAAGGTTGTAACAGACCCAATGGATACTGATGTTCATCCTTTACTTGTTGATAATCTAAACAGTTAGAAAAATATTCAGTTTTTTCATTCTTCATGCTACGCCAATAAAATAATTTTCTTAAGGTTGTTATCGTTTTCTGGTATACTGGGTGACCAAAATACGACTTTTTATGCAGTTCTTCAAGATTTTTTTTCTTTAAATCAACATAATTAGGTACATATAGCTGGCTTTTGAACCTTAAAAGTCCATTTTTATCCATACTCAGATCTTTTATGTTCATTTTTTCTGCATTTCCTTGCAATTCTGTAGTTGTTTTAATGTAATTTTCATCATTATTGGTTACATATTTTATTCTCTATTTGATATCATTTTATTCTTTGTTGATACTTATTTCATAGAGTTTGTTAATCCTTTGAATTAGTGCATCTACAACTTTTTTTTTCCTTACCTTTGATGTGTCATACCTCAAAATCAAACTCACTTAAAAAGGACAACCATCTTGCTTGCCTTGCATTGAGATCTAGTTGACTGAACAAATACTTTACACCATTGTTGTTGGTTAGTAACATAAATTTTGTTCCCATTAAACAATTTCGCCACATTTTTAATGCATGAATTATGGTCGCTAATTCTAAATCGAGAGTCACATAATTTTGTTCATGTTCTTTTAGTTTACGTGATTCATAACAAAAGACGTTTCCGTCTTCTATCAACACACCTCCTAATCCCTCTTTTCTAGCATCCACACAAATTGTAAAATCTTTATCAGGATCCGATGCCTTTAGGATTGGTGTTGTAGTTAACAGTATTTTAAGTTTATCAAAGTTGTCCTGAAACTTTTGTGACCAAGTAAATTTTATTCCCTTTTTCTGTAGTGATGTAATCAAATACGCAATCCCAGAAAATCCTTCGAAAAATCTCCATTAATAACCGGTAATTCCCATAAATGATATGACGTCTGTTACATCCTTAGGGATAGGCCATTCCATAATGGCTTTTATCTTTTATGGATCAACTACAATACCATATTCAGATGTTATGTGTCCTAAGTATTGTATCTTTCTTTGGTAGAAGTCGCATTTATAAAACTTAGCATACAACTTATGTTACCTTAAAGTTTGCAGTACTATTTTCATATTTTCTTCATGTTCCTCCTCTATTTTTGAGTAAACTAAAATATCATCGATAAAAACCATCACAAATTTATCTAGATATTAGTTTAATATACTATTCATCAAGCACATAAAGGTTGTTGGTGCATTAGTAATCCCAAATGGGATTACGAGAAACTCATAGTGTCCATAACGTATTCTAAAAGTTGTTTAATTTACATCTCCATCCTTTATTCTGACTTGGTGATAACCAAACCTTAAATATAGCTTAGATAATATCTTTGCGCCTCCAACTTGGTCAAATATATCATTAATTATAGGTAAGGGATGCCTATTCTTAATCATCATTTTATTCAGTTGTTGATAGTCAATACACAGTCTCAAAGTCCCATCTTTCTTCTTAAAGAATAAAACCGGTGCTCTCTAGGGTGAAACACTTGGTCTGGTATATTCCTTATCCATTATTTATTGTAAATAAATTTTTGGTTCTGTTAATTAGGGTAGGCTCATTCTATAAGGCGCCTTGGATATTGGGGCAGATCCAGGTAGTAGATTGATAGAGAAATCTATCTCTCTCCTTGGAGGTAGTTCCGGTATTTCACTACAAATACATCTTTGAACCCACGTAGGACTGTAAAGTATTCTAAACTCGGTTTTATTTCTTCCATTAGGAGGTTAGTTACTTGTACATCATAAATTTGGAAACCTATGTTCATACATTTCTTAAATTGCATCGCTGATATTTGTCTAACATAAAAAAAAAAATTGATTTCTTGTATCGTTCTAACTATGTTATTTTCATCTCTGTACAGAAATGACTTTTCGTAACAGTTTAATCTCACTTCATGTTTCTCTAACTAGTCCATTCCAATTATTAAATCGTAAGACCCCAAAGATAATATTTTCATATTTGACTTTGTACTTTGACCATCTATGCTTAGTTCACAGTCAGAAATAAAATATGTTACCTTTATTTTGGTCCATGTTGCTAACAATACTGACCAAGACTTAGCATGTTTTACCTTCTTTATCTTGTTCAATTCAACTAAAGAAGGAGTAATATAACTCAAACTAG
Source organism: Picea mariana (assembly GCA_032191745.1). NCBI lineage: Eukaryota > Viridiplantae > Streptophyta > Pinopsida > Pinales > Pinaceae > Picea > Picea mariana. Next base: position 123,669 of record JASDQU010101276.1, on the reverse strand, counting down.
CTACTGAGTCAATTAGTATAGAGACATTGTGGGTATGCATTTTACCTTCAACTTCCACAATAGTGGATTGATGATCTGCTTGTCTGTCATCCAGAGTTGCATTGATTTTATGCACACTTCTACCAACATCTCCAACCGTTGAAGCCTCTTGAAGGTTATGGTCTGAAGTTCTTGCTGTAAGATTTAATCGTGGTCAATTTCTCCTCAATTGGGGTTCTTCACACTCCCAATACTTCAATGGTTCTCTAGGACTATCCCCAAACTTCTTGTCTCCCAAGTTAACTGGTCTATTTCCCCCTTGGGCATTTTGTGTATTAGAATAATAATCCTTCTTTTGGAAACCTTTTGCCATATTACGGAAAGGGGATGGTTGGAATCCTTTCATACGCTCATTCATTATATCATGTTTCTTGTCTTTCCATGCCTTGGGAATTTTAGATCTTTGCTTATACTGATCATAGCACATCAGAGCCTTTCTACACACTTTATTTAAACACTTGGGATTTTCAAATTCAATTATTTCCTTGTACGACTATGGTAGACAGCTCAATAACCTTTGTATCTTTACTTTGTCTTCTTCTATGTATGGTACAAACCTCAACAGATCTAGAAATTTATTTATCATATCGTCCATGGCCATTTTTCCTAGTCACAGTTCGTAAAATTACTTAGTTTTTCTTTCGTAATAATTTTCTGATAAGTACTACTTCTTGATATACTTTTTAAATTTTGACCATTCCATTTGTTTTTCTTTCAATCCCTTGGCTAATTTTAGTTCTTGCCACCAGATACTAGTTTTTCCTTTTAAGTTGTAAATGGCCATTATGACTTTCATATTACTAGAGTAGTTATAAATATGGAAATATTTCTCTATATCTAGTAACCATGCTTCATCCTCCTCACAAGTGTTTGATTCTCCATCATATGTGGAAGGTTTTATTTTGTTGAATTCACCTTCTAGGTGGTCCACTTGTTTTCTTTTTCTTCCTATAGATGCTTTGTTTTCTTTCATGTGTGTTTCTTCAGAAGAACTATCCTCTTTTTTTGTTTCATGACCATAAAGAGGAATTTTTTTTGACCTCTTCCTGTTTTTCATTGTCCTTTGGACTTTATTTGTTACTATACTACATAACAACATTTCATTTATTTACAACTGATCTTCCTGTGCGTACTTCAACTTTTCATTATCTACTTTAAATCCTTGTAATTCCACGATGAGTTTTTGCATCATTTCCAAAGACTTGAGTGGCTGAACTTCATTCACTATTATGCTCTGGGTCTCTAAGAAGTTCTTGGTTTGGATTCCCTTTGGTTCTGTCTCCTTCCTCATTCTGTAATGACATTTTCACAAGAGACAAGTTGTTTTTTTTTTTTTGTAACAGTAAATGTGTTTGTTAGATTTTCTTCAAGGAAACAAAATAAAATTTTGGTTCTTCCTTGAGGTACAAGCGTCATAACCTACATCTCTGATACCATATGTAATGTACCCCAAATTTAAAAAATAAAATAAAAATTAACCGGGGAAAAATACCGTCTATTATTCCCGATAAACCTCATGACACAAGAATAATTAAATCTTAAACCAGTCAATATATATATATGGCAAGTGTATGATTGTCATAACTCATTCTAAAAGGTTTTCAAGAGATATTAAGATCCATACATTGTTTTCCATTATGTGTCACTAATAGGATTAACATTGTAATGTTAATATAATAATGGCTAGGCCTGTCAAGGTCCATAACCTAGGCCTAACGTCTGCAGCCCATTCATATAAGTCCTAGATATATTTCTAAAACATATATCAAGGCACTTTATAAGCTAAATACCTATAAACTATACAGTATATACACTTTATGTAAATCAAACCTTGAATACTAGCATACATTGAAATGGACCTAGGTCCTAGCCCACTAAGTTTGAACTTCCACACTAGGGGTTTGTAATGTTCCATAGTGGTTATACCGTGTTTAAATGAAACTTATAATAGAACATACAATCATAACCTTATTTACATGTAACATTGGTCCACATTACCCATAAACTTGTGGCTTGTACAAAAATTGAGAATCATTAAAGGACCGGACACTGGACAACCGAACCTAGCCTCGGGCATTAAGTTGGTCGTAGCCATTACTGGTGGTAGGTCACCTTTGATCTACAGGTCTGACGTTTTTGCAAGGAGGAGCCACTACAGACTTGGAACCTCACCTCGCTTCACATGGGAGAGAGATGGTGGCGTACTTTCCATCCTCCTCCACTATCATGAGGCACGCGGTGCCATTACCCTTCGCATTCATTCCATACATTATTTTCTCTATGTTTTGCACCTGCGATGGTAGGGTTATGCAACTGTGGTACCATGGTAGTAGAGGGGTGTTATATTGATTCTCCATAGGCTAAGATGGCCACTATTTTCGAGTTTCCTGTCGGCTCTCTGGGTATATCTGGTAGCAAAGGTGCTTAGCCGGTTTTTTTTCACAGCATGGAGGTCGTTGGTTTCAAATCTTACTCTTGACCTATGCACTATAATATACCACCCTCTGTGTATCATATTCCCATACTTGTAGATTCAATATAGTGGTTTCATTTATGTTTGAAGGAAGACATTCCTCTGCCTAATTCAATTTAGCCCAGAGTTTGTTTTGAACATGCTCTTTTTATTATGGGAGAACATTGTCCTAAATATTCATTTATAGTATGCATTCCTTATGCAATATTTTATTGTGTTGGCCAATCTCTGTATAATGTCTTTCCATGTCCCACTCTTTGTTATAACAATACTGCATTGAAGGGCTCTCTCTATAAGTGTTTCCATGTCCCATTTCCGCTATAATGATATTGTCTTTGAAGGGCTCTCTGTACAAGGTGGTTTCCATGTCCCATCTTCATTATAATGATATTGGTTTTTCCATGTCCCATGTTTTTTATAACGATACTCTATTTGAAGGGCTATCTAAACAATGTAGTTTTCGTGTCCCATTTTCGTTATAATGATACTGTGTTTTCCAAATCGTAACCCTCTGGGTTCCTCCCTATTCACCTGGGGTTGGAAACCCTAATCCATTGGAATATTTTGTTTGGTTTTGGGTCTGTACGGTGGCGTAGCCCCACGTTTTTTAATGGTAGATTATTGTGTAAGCCTTTCTTGTTGGCAACTCACTGTATAAGTGATAGCTTACTATGTAAGGAAAAATACTACCATCTTGTTACCTAACATGAAGGCTTGATATAGACTAGCGAAATATCCCCGTGCCCCATCCTTTCATTTGACCAAAACCATTCTTAACTTGCATTCTATAAATTAATATTTATTTTGTAATCTAGGAGAGAAAAATACCCTCATTCATTGAAAGGAAATAATATTCTTCGAATAAGATTATATGTGTCGATTAAAAGAAAATAGGGTTCCTTTGTTGATAGGACAAAGTTTCTCCATCACTTATAAAATCCCTTGGCCATTCGACAGAGGTATAAGAGCTGATTAAAAGAAAATAGGGTGCCTATGTCGAGAGGAAAAACTTATTCTGTCACTGCTAAAATCCCATGGCCATTCGACAAAGGTATAAGATGTTGGTTAAATACTTAAACCATTAAGAAAGAGATTATAGATCCTTGCTGGGTTAATGTTATGATTTCCAAAATTCATCATAGATCGGGCCCATTACTTCCATGCACTAGGATATCTTGTCGTTGGTGGGCCGAACTCATAGGGATTTCCTTTTAAATTGTTTTGTGTACTTTAAGTTAGACTCACACAGAGTCATATCTCGCTCTACATTCTTGTAAAATTTATGCATGTTGTGATATCATTTAATTTGTTAGAGCTCACTCTGTGTTAAAGAAATCGAACTCTGTTTAGTTTTAATAAATTCGTTACAACATTCTTTTGCTCTTCATAACGAGTCTTCTCTTGTACACTTTCTTTGAAGTAATACTTGTGGAATTTGTTGAATTTGTTTACTTTCCTATGCTATGAAGTAGCTCTGTTTAAAATAATTGTTTTCCAATATGTAACAACCCTAATTAATTAATTAATTATCATGATTAAATATTTTTTTAATAAATATTAGTTTAATTAATTAATTTCATGATTAAATATTTGTTTAATGAATATTTGTTTAATTAATTAATTAATTAATTTCATGATTAAATATTTGTTTAATGAATATTAGTTTAATTAATTAATTTCATGATTAAATATTTGTTTAATGAATTTTAGTTAACAAATTATTAATTTTTATTTTGGAGACTTAGTGTATCGATAGATGGACCCATTTTTGGAAGGGGGGATAAGGTGGTTGAGGTTTAATGGGGGGGATAAGGTGGTTGAGGTTTAATGGGGGGATAAGGCAGTGAATAATGAGGGAAAGGAGGATAAGGCAAGGGGAAACACTCGGGAAGGGGGTCTTCTTTTGTTTTGGGGTCATATTTTCATTTTAGGGAAGGAGAAGGTGAAGAGAGGGAGTTTTGGGACTGGATCTGTATTTCTGGATTTACTACCATCTTGCTTGAGGAGATTGCTTGAGGACTTTCCCAGGGGGAACCTGTTGCTAGGAATTTTGGGCTCGGGGGCCAGGAAACCGTAAGGAATCCTGGGGCTAGGGAGCCGAATAGGTTGTTCCTAGCTGGATGGGAAGCTAGTCAGTTTTGGAAAGAGATTTAGCTTGGGGCAGAGTTTCAGAACAACATCATTTTGAAGTATTTATCATCATTATTATGCTGTGTTGATTATTGTTATATTGTTCGTTATTTTTTTTTTATGCTGAATATGTTATTCATTATTGTGTTGCTAAATTTTAAATTATGATGAACAATGAGTTGTTATATCACGAATAATGAACTGTAAAGAATTTAGGATACCATTTCTATACTTAAATTTATGTTTTATAAGGCTTTGTTAGAGAAACCTTACACATGGTATCAGAGCCTGGTTTCAAAGTTGAAACCTGGGCTTGACCACTCACAACACTGAGATTTTTTCTTTTTCATCTACAATCCAATTTGGGTTGTTACATGTTACAGAAGATTAAAAATCTCGACCAACAATAATAAGTAAACTCATTCCAGTACAAATAGATTTCTATGGTTCAAAATCTCAGAAAGTCTACACTATCTTTTGCTACTACTAGTTCTCATTTTGATAACTAGGGAACCATCAAACGTATAAATTTGTATTTCCTCTTTCAAGAGAAAAAAAAAAAAAAAAAACTCAACCAATGAAAATAGAGAGAGATTGTTGTCAATATTATTTTTATGTCAAAAAAATATCTCTTAACAGTGGCTAATAGGTAAACTCACCCAAAATCCCCTGTTATCCTTTAACTAGCATAGTTTTCAAGAAATTTTAAAACCCACAAACAACACCCAAAAATAATCCCTTCCAATCAGATTTTAAAAATGCAACTTTGATGCAATAATTTAACAGCCTGTAGAACAAGACCAATCCAAATTTTCAATTAAAACAACCTTCACTTTCAAACGAAAATAAAAATCTATGTTACTGGAAACAGAGAACAATAAAAAATTAGAATGTAAATGAAACGAGGTTGGGGGATTGCTTCTTTGTAAAAAAAAATTAAAATTAGCAACCCATATAAACACCCAAGTTTCAGTCAAAGCAACCTTCACTTCCAAATGGGAATTGAAATCTATATTTACTGGAAGCTGAGAAAAGTACATGAATTGGATATAAGAATGTGATAAGAAACAACACTAGAAGGTTTTGGGATAAGAAACATGAATCCTCACATTCAACGTTGTTTTGAAAATGTTTGTTCGAAGAGCGGAGACCCAAAATTCCCCACAGGAATAAAGCCTCCCAAAGACAAACTATAAGCCCACATGTTTCCTTCGAGTGGTTGAGCCAGAGTCGGTAT
>JASDQU010101276.1:79152-108003 GCA_032191745.1 Picea mariana | reverse complement strand
AAACAACCACAATCACTTGTCCTGATCACCCCCTAGCCCGACCATGAGTCCATAAGGGTGAGATGAATTATCCTCCTTATCTATAGTCACCATCAACAGATCAAAATATCCTCAACTCACAGTACAAGTTATCATAAAAACAAACAATTCTCCATCCTCCAACATACTAAGCAACTTCTTGCCTCCCACATATGTTGTATATATTCTTGTGCATAGGTCTTTCCATTCCTTTCCCTCCTTGGGGAAATTCACAACTTCACAAATCCATGATTTTTAGGGGATGATAGTGGTCCAATTCAACTTCTTCCAATTGTAAAAATCATCCTTGAGGTARCTCAAACATGTTCCCCACTCATGGAGTCATGGTCAACTATTTTTAACCTTGTTGTTCCATTTTTCTTTCATCATTAAATTTATTAAAAGTTTGTATCATACATGTGTCCAATAAAAGAGGATAGTTGGGAAAGTCAAATATTTTCCCAACAATCATCAAATAATTAACTACATAATCCAAAATTCCAAATTTGGATTTTCCATAAATGGAAAATAATTTGCAAATCTGAATTTTCTAAAAACAGAAATTTATTTCAAATTCAACATAGAATTTAATTTTATAAAATTTGAGGATATTACAGGCTCATTAAGAAAATATATGGACCAAGGATTTTTTGGACAAGTAAATAAGGTACACCATGTGTGTTTAGTTATTGAATACAATATGTAACACCATTGGATATCTACATGAGTCAATAAGTTGGATGAGGATCGACTTATAAATTGCATATTAGAGGCTTGAAGGATGTGATTTATCAGAAGGTCAAAGTTCACCACCTAAAACCATGAATCAAGCCATCCAAATGTCTAAATTCATTGAGGTAAAATTCTTGGATACCTACAAATTCTAAGGATGTTCATTAGGGTGATGAGAAAGAGGAATAACCATTACTATTGCATCATCACACATGACTCATTTTTCCCCACAACAAGCAATTCCAAAATGTTGAACTAAGGGATTTTCCTAATTTTATGATAGCAAGTGGTCCTAGAATCACAAATTCATCTCATGGTCATTGAAGATAACCAAAATGAATGTTTTGAAGAGGAGAGAACCTTCAAAACAATTCCATAGAAAAACACACAAGCATCATATCACTACATTCCCTAGCAGGTATCAACACCCTTCAAATGCTCAAAATTTAAGAAGACATCAAGAAGACAATGTAGTTTTGTTGATTGACACAATGAGTACTCAAAGATTCATTGCTAGGAAGTTGGTGGAACCCCTGAATTAATTTACTTTCCTCGTATCTAGATTTCAAATAATGAGAACAGATGGGAATGTTGTAACTAGTAAATTTGGATTGTCTATTTCATAGATCCTCAATAACTCTACCCAGGTTTCACGTGGGTTTCCATTCTGGGTGATATATCTCTCACTACAACCACATGGATACCATCCCAAATTGAAAATTTATGGTCATTTTCAAGAAAAAAAATGAATATTTTATGGATTTAGATAGTCTTGCGCCCTCCATGTTAGCTCATGAATCAACTATCTTGGATTTAGTCCATATCCGAAGGAAAATTGAAAAATAAAGAATCAAAATTAAATCAAATTTTAGTATTGTTTTGATTATTTAGTGGATGGGGTATATGAAAATGGTACTTACATAGTTATTGTAGCAACCACATGAGTAGAAAGAAATAAATTCATAAACAACATAGAGATTGGAGAGCTTGTAACTATGAAATTACCGATTTTGGAAGCATGATGTTAAACCATGGGTATCTCCACTCCATAATCATTGTCTGGTTTGGATGGATAGGGATCCTCTGCCTCTGTCATTTTCTAAATTTTTTGGATAGGGACTCCTTCCACTCTCTTTGTCATTGTCAAGGGGATTTGATATTCTCTCTGCAGGGTTTAGCTTCTCTCCTAGTCTTTTCCAAAATGGGCATCACTGGTTTTTCTCTACTCAAGGTACAATGTATGTAAAAATAAGAACTACAGTTGCTAGGAAACTGTATTCTTCACTCCAAGACGACTTCGAAGAGAATGAAACTTCTGCTCAGTGAAGGTCTTGGTGAAGATGCCCGTTGTCTGTTCTATTGAAGGATAGAACTGTAATTCAATGATTCCATCATTTACTAAGTCCCATATGTAGTTTATGTGGATCACGATGTGATTCATCCATTGCCTCTGAACTGGATATTTGTTGAACTTCARAGTGCTCTGGTTGTCACACCAGGTGAGGATCGGTTGATGAAACTAAATGCCCAACTCAGTGAKAAAATGTTGTAGCCACATAGCCTGAATGGTTATGTTAACTACCTCTCTATACTTTTCCTCRGTTCAAGATAGAGAAATGGYGGCTTGATTATTGCTCGACCAACATATAGGCCCAGAACCAAGATTGAGTGAGTAACCAGATGTGGACTTGCAATCAATGCTATCTCCAGCCCAATTGTAATTAGTAAAACCAATGAGATTTAATGTAGAGTCTTCTGCATAATGAATCCCAAAGTTGATGGTGCCTTGTACGTATCGAAGGATATGCTTTGTATCCTTCCAATATATCTCATGCGGCTCTTGCATGAACTTGGAAACTACGCCAACTGCATATGAGAGGTCTGGTTTGGAGTGTGTGAGATACAACAAGATGCCCACTAGCTGTCTTTACAGTGTTGTCAACCAGTGGAGTCTCCCCACCATCCTCAAGTTTGAATCTTGATAGGAAAGGAGTCGGAGCATACTTGTAGTCTGTCATGTGAAATATATCAAGGAGATATTGTACATACTTGACCTGAGATAGTTTGATGCCTGATGCATACTGACTGATCTTAAGTCCAAGGAAGAAGTGTGGTGGACCCATCTCCGTCATCAAAAAACTGTCATGTAGATTCCTCTTGACTGCAGCAATTGTTGAATTCGAGCACCCGATGATCACAAAATCATCGACATACAGAACTAAAAGTAGAAGTGAATCATTTTTCCTAAGCATGTAGACATTCGGGTCTGATTTACAATGTGAAAAGTTATGTGACAACAACTAGGACTCCATCTTGGCATACCATGCCCTCGGATCCTGCTTGAGGCCATAAAGTGACTTCTTCAGTCGACAGACCAAAGATGAGTCCTACATAAATCCTCGGGGCTGCTCCATATAGATCTCCTCAGAGAGATCTCGATGAAGAAATGCATTCTTCATGTCCATATGATGGAATTCCCATACTTTGGATGTCTCAATGGAAAGTGTCAATCATATGGAATCCATCTTCGCTACTGGAGTGAAGGTCTCATCATAGTCAATACCATGAACCTGCTGAAAGCCTTTGGCAACAAGCCTGGCTTTGTATCTACTAATTTTTCCATCGACTGCGCTCTTGGTCCTGTAGACCCATCTGCATCTGAAAATTTTCCTCTCGGAAGGAAGGGGAACCAGATCCCAAGTTTGGTTCTCTAGGAGAGAGGTGTACTCCTCCTGCATGGTGGATTCCCAAAAAGCATTTCTAGCAGCCTCGCCATAAGACTGTTGATCTAAAGACTAAACCAAGAAAATATTCCTAGAGGGTAATGATTCAGTGGAGTTGAGTGCAACATGAGGCTCCTCGAAATCTGATCGAGTCCTCCTAGTGTCGGCTATATCACCAACGAGATCCCCTGCATCCAGAAGAGTAGTTTGTTCCCACTTGGGCCTCTACTCTGGCTTTACAACTGCATCTGGATTCTTTGCATATACATATGACTATACTGACTCTGAATCTAAATCATCTGAGTCCTCTGAATCATAACTCTCGTTTGAAGAAGAGTTGGCATGTGCATGCTCATCATCTCAGACAAGATGAAGAGTGAAGGTGTCTGCATGCGACTACTGAGGTACATGCGAGAAAATTTCCTTGAATTGGACACTTCGCTCAATGATGAGCTAGTCCAAGGAAAGATCAATAAGTCTATATCCCTTCACATCGTCAGGGTATCCAACAAAAATGCACTCAATTCTCTGTCGATCAAGTGCCTTCCTCTTTTCAGAGGGAATCTGAGCCCATGCACGTGAACCGAAAATGTGAAAGTGGGTCACTTCTAGTTTGAGGTCGCTCCAAGCCTCGTAGGGAGTCTTATCCTTGACATATCTATGGGGATATATTTTTTGGATGTATGTTTCACAGTTACGTTCTTCGGCCCATAGTCTCTGTGGTAGTGACTTTTCATGCAACATGCAATATGCCATCTCCTTTATAGATTGGTTTTTCCACTCAGCAACTTCATTTTGCTGCGGAGTATAGGGAACTGTATGCTGCAACTGAATCCCTGGCTCATGGAAAATATTATGGATCTTATGATTTACATACTCTCCTTTGTTATCAGTGTGGAGGACTTTGATATTCTTTCCAGATTGTGTCTCAACCAAGGCTTTGAAATCTTTGAGGTGTTGAAAGACCTCATATTTTTGCCTAAGAAAGTATATCCATGTAAAACGTGAGAAATCATCAACAAAAATGAGAAAAAACCTCGCTTTGCTGATTGATGGATGCGGAAAAGGACCCATAAGGTCACTATGGATCAGATCTAAATGTGCGGAGGCTCTCTGAGACTTTCTCTTTTCAAATTTCTCTTGAGGGTGTTTCCTGAGAACACATCCCTCACACACTCCCTTGGAGAAATGCATGTCTAGTAGACCATCAACCAATCTGTGCTTGCTAAGCTCTTGCATGTATCTGAAACTCAAATTTCCAAACCTTTCGTGTCATATCCTACTACTTTCATCAGCATGAGTAAGAAGTAAAGAAAAATCAGGTTCAATGAATTCAGAAAATGTATACAATCTAGACTGATGATTTACCTCACCCGTAGCAACCCTGGAGTTTGTTTGCATGTCGTTGATGTCCATGGAATTTGGTGTGAATATGACATTCTTTCCAGTGCTAGAATTCTTCATCTAATACACAGAGAGAAGTTTGACATAAAGTTTGGGAACATGCAGTAGGTTCTCGAAGCTTCCGTTGGTGAGTTTATGATCCAAATTATTTTCGACATGAAATGAGAGCAAAGATATAATAAATAAATGCACAGAGATATCACATATATTCAATAATATAATAGAAGTGTATCAGATATGCAACCGTAAACACAGATATACAATAATACACAATTTCTATTAATCAAATAAATGTATAGAGACTGTAAAAATACAGAGTGAAAGACTTGCTAGAATGGTGGCAGCTTATCTCTAAGAAGAGATGTGGCGGCTACTCGCATTCGCAAGAAGATGATTACAATGAGGCTATGAAGGCCTTTTTACGATAAACCAGAATGCCAAAAACCCTATACGTCCAAAAACCTAACCCTAGGAGATGAAGCACCAAAAGTCATGTGGGCCTCGTTTGGGTAAGTTGGTGTATCAACTTCCCGGGGTCGTAACTTTTGCATACGATCTATGTTTTAGGTGTATGATAGTGCGTTGGAAAGGTATTGTCGAGGAGATTCATTTTGTGTTCTCAATCATTCCTTCAACTATCATTAAGAACCTAGATCTCTAAAAACCATCATTTGGGCCCTCAAAATGGCCCCGAAAGTTAAAAACGGCTAAAAATAGTAAATTGCCAAAATTTCCAGAAAACTGTTTTGAGCCAGGTGGATATTTTGAGCCAGTTGAAAAAGGTGGGTGGCCACCGATATCCACTTGGATCAGTTTAATCCTTCCTTTCTCGGTGAATTCGACAAAATATTTTCTCCCATCAGAATAAGAAGACCTTTGCATGCATCCAATGAAGAATATATTTCTTTTGATGCAACCATGTGATGTGATGCTCCTGAATCAATGATCCAAGCTTTGATATAGGAGTTAATGGCAATCAAGGCATGGATAGAATTTCCTTTCTTGGAATTCGAATCTTCTGGCTTCTTCTTCTTGGCACCCTCGGGGATTTGATCTCCAAGGTTGTTTCACTGAATTATTTGAGACATTAGATCTATTTCTTTCTGGATGCATGTGGACTCAGAATGGAATCCTCTATGATAGTATGTGCATTTCTCTCCTTTTCTTCTTTTTCTCCTTTGGATCTAGAGGCATCGGTGAAAGGTTTTGTGTACCCTTCCTTCCTCATATGTGCATGAGCTTTTTGTTTATATTTATCTTTATATTTATGATATTTTTGGCTTCCATCATGCATAGTGAGTGCATGCGTCCTTGGGCCTTTGATTGTTCCCATGTTGATGAGCTTGGTTTTCTCTTGTGTCATGGATTCGATAAAGTCCTCAAGAGAAGGCATCTTCCAGGTGGATCCAGAGGTGACTATGACAGAATGGAATGTGGATACAAATATAGATAATTCATGAAAAAGGTTGGAGATAATGGTTAGAACCATTTTTTTCTCCTCCTTTGATTTATCAACCTCGCAAGCTTTGAGTAGCGACAGTAAATCCTTGAATTTTGTAAAGAAATATTGGATATTATTGAAGATTTTTGGATCCAATGTGAGAAGCTCCAACTCCATCATGTGTTCCCTCATCTCATCTTGTTTTCCAAAGATCCCTTCCAAGGTGGTACAGGCTTCATTGGGAGTCTTACAGGAAGATACGTGAAAAAGGAGATCGAGAGAAATAAGACTGCAAATTGTTCTGAGTGCCTCATCCATGCGATTTAAGTACTTCGATTTTTCTATGGCTGATGTTGGTTATGTATCTGTATTCAAGGTTAACCTGTACAACCTTATAGTTTGTATATGTATGGCTATTTTCTCCTTCCATGAAAATTAGTTGTAAGGTGTAAGAATGAATTCTTTTTGGAAATCCATCTTTCTGCTGTCTTCAATCTTTTGTACCTGCAAATTGTTTTTGGTGTAGCTTTTGCTTAGTAGTCCGTCGGATCTGATACCATGTAAATTTGTTGAACTTGCACAAAATATATCTATCTAAACAATAATACACACATTTGCAGAGACAATTTGAGAAAGAAGAATAAGGAGAGAAAAGAATGAAAGAATTCTCATTAATTGCTTTGAATAATGAATAATTTACACATGATATACTATGTATAACTCAATGAGTGCATACTGGAGGAGAACCAACGTGCTATATCTATGGTCTAGATTGATCTGGACACACACCATTAGTTACGGGAGTGAATTTCCACCTAGTCTAGTCTCTCAGACAATTACGGGAGTGAACAACCACCTAGTTGAGTTAACTAGTCAACTAGTCTTCAGTTAACTGACTGAACAAAGAGTACTGAGGATTTAACTCGGGGAATCAAGGGTAATGCACCATTTTGGTAATGATCCCAAGGAAATGTCGAATTAGCATGGTGATTATCCCAATGTTGCATGGTGATAAAACCAATGTAACATCTAAACTCAACTCAACTAGTCAAACTAAAGTGTCAACTGAAAGAGAATATTCTCTAGGTGGAATATTCTCCCCTAAAATATAGGAGACTAGATAATGACTAATTATGACTAATAAACAAGGAAAAGCCTTAGGAAAAAGAAATCCTAGGTGTGTGTGAAGTAACTCCAACAAGTATGAATGGGTGCACAGGAATTCTATGGAATTTCATTTTAGTTTTTGTTATTTTAGTTTTTATGTTTTTTTTTATTGTATTAAATATTTATAATATATATAAAATAATATATATATATATATATATATATATATATATATATAATACAATAAAACTTAATATAATATTAAACCTTAAAACTTAATATCTATTAAACCTTAATATTAAAATTAAATATTAATAACAATATACTAAACCACATCCTAAGACGAAAAGGAGGTACTTGCAATTATATTCTTTAATCAATGATCCTTCCTACTATGACTAAGCCTGTAACAATTAACAAAATTTACCTCCTTATTGAGATCCCAAATATGTAATGATAAAATGATGGTTGGGTATAGGAAGAGGTGATGTTTAAGTTGGTATGATGATTTTCTTCCCATGACCTATCTCATCTCCCTACCATAGCATGTTTTAATGAATATTTACCCCAAAAATTAGCTTTATGGAAGCAAATATTTTTATGGTGTTGATTAAACAATGAATGAAAAGAGGGATTGGTTGATTGATTTCATATAGACATTAATGGATGGATGAAAGTGGTTAAAAACAGGGATATCCACTAGGAAAAAAAAATTGAATACATTTCTTAACCCTACAAGAATAGCTTATTTCCATAGCCATCCTAGGTTTGACACTTTTCAAGTGGAAAAGCAAGGAAGAATTTTTTTTTAAGGTTCCCAATGAATATAGTATCATGGAATGTTTTGGGGATTACTAACCCCTATCACAAATCAATGGTTTAGATAGTAAGCTGAGATGTTGCTTGTGGAATTTATTTTTGTGTTTATAAGAGGTAGAGTTACTAGGTTTCAACTTTATTCAGCACTTTGAGTAATTTGGAAAAAATATGTCAAAACAATTCACTGGGGCTTTGGTTCAGTTGATATATTCCAAAAAAAGAAGCAAGTAGGTTTTGAAACAATTAGATAGATCATAAATTTTGATTCATCTTTCACCATGAGAGAATATGGTTAGTTTAGGTAGTGGGATATATCACCTTATCTAATCACTAGTTGATGTTTTTCTCCATTTCCTAGGGATTTGAAATCCCAAGGTGTTGAACTCTTAATTCAAGTTTAACATCTCTCATTTGAGGCATAAATCATGTGTTCAATCTATCAAAAGAATATGGAACCTAAGTCGAAGGCCCCGAGGGGACAAAGGTTAAATTCTTTGGTGGGAATATTCCATTAGAAAAATTGTTTCCTTTCTCGGATGTTATGGTAGATAGTTGGCAACATTTAGAAGAATAAATCACAAGGAAATATTGGAAGAGCTTGAGGAAGTTTCAATAATTCCTCAACTTATCTCTTCAGTGAATAACAACTGACTAAAAAATGACAAACACTAAAGGTTAATGAGACATATAAATTAAGGGGGGGCGAAATCAAAGTTGGGTTCCATTTCCTTAAGACATGTGAGAAGCCTACTATGAGATTTTTCAAATCTATGACTTCCAAGGAATTTGTGAAGCATATTAAGGCCCTCAAAATAAAAAACAATAGAATAATTGACCAGGGGAACATTGAAAAGGAGTTGTTTAATCGTTACAAATTGGTTTTTCAATCTCAAGGAATTATAACAAAGGAAATAAATGTGTCTATGAAAACTTGTGTTGATGTAGTCCCAAGAAAGTCAATGAAAAAGGAATAATGTGTATGTGATAAAAGGATTATAATGTGGGATGAATTTATTACTACCCTCAAAGACATGGTTGATGATTAATTTCTCACACGAGAATACTTTCCATATGAATTTTATAAGGCCACATAAGAATTTGTGGGTGCTAACTTTCTCCAAGTTTTCGAATGAACTATGCACTTGGTATTCATATCACTAAAGAGTAAATCAATCTCATTCCATTGTCAAGACACCCAAAGCTTACCGTAAGCTAGAGATTCGCTAAATGTCTCATACAAAATTACAACTAAAGAATTATCCTTCTACATGAAACACAAATAAAAAAAATCATTAAACCAAGGTAAACAAATCTTATTAGAGGCCAATATATTTTGGATAGTGTTATTTTATTTTGGGAAGGTATAGAATGGGCCCAAGGCTAGGGATTTTTAATCAAGATTGATTTTGAAATATCCTATGATAGGATAAAGTACTGCTTCATCCTCACCATGTTTAAGGAGCTCAAATTTGGCCATCGATTTATCAAAGAATTCAAACCCCATGTTTTGAAGAAATAACTTGCCTTTTTATTAACCAAGTCAAATATGAGGAAATAGGTCTCTTCCACTCTAGTCGCCAAGGATGCTATTTTTCACTAACCCTTTATGTGGTGGTTATTGAAACCCTTAACTACCTCATCCAAAAAAAATGTCTCAATGGATTATATGATACTTTCAAATGGAATATTTGTATATGAATCTTTCCTTACTATCCTAGAAGAGAAGTAATCACTAGACAATAACATGGTTTTATTGCAATTTTTTTATAAATCCTTTGGATCAAAATTTCCTTGGGACAAGACTTAATGTTACCATCACAGTTTGTAGGAAACCCTAAGTTGACTAGTAGGCTAGGGATGGACATAGATACAACCCATACAAATGTTCAAATTCCTTGTAATTCCTTTTTCCTTTGAAGCCTCCCTGAAAGAGTGATGGTGATCTGAAAATAGAAGGATGACTTGTTATGCTATGCAAGCACCCTCTACTTCATGAAAATAAAACTTTATAGGACCTTGCTCAATGTGTTAAAATATGTAAGATAGATTATGTGCCAAGTTTATGCTTCTTCTTTTAACTGTTCATGTGTGAGGAAACGTTCTTTTAAATGGTTAATTATGTTCTTTAAATAAATACACAGCAACATAACTTGCAACAAATAAACCATCAAACTCACAACAACAACAAGATGATAAAGGAGTTCACCCCTCTCTGGGCTACATCTCCTTGAGCCTCAATCAATGGACTTGGCTCTCTGGAATTAATTTGTCAAAAAATTATTTTACAAGCTGCTACTCAACTCCAATGGAAATTATGGCTGTACCATTGGGATCAGAATACATAGAAACCCCAAAAATGACTAATAAAACTCTGAAAACAGATCATGGCTCATCCAGGCATGACCTCTTCTACATTTGGCCTTAAGCTTCCCTGAGCTGCTCTTTCAAAAAAACACCTGTAAAAGTCCTCAAAAGCCTCTAAAACCTGTCCCAATGTGTTAAGAACATAAAAAATAGCCAAAAATGACTATTTAGTCACACAAAACAAACTTGGACTCACCAAAACATGACCTCAATCAATGAGGGCTTCAAGCTCCCTGGAGCTTCCTGAAACTTCAATGGTTAAAACCTTGCATAAGAAGTCTTCAAATGGCTTTCAAAACAATGCCAATGGATTCAAAACATCCAAAAACCCCTAGCCGGGCTTTTTCGGCACCTCATTTGGCCCAAAAACGAAGAAGATAGGCCTCCTTCCATTTTCCTCCTTCAAGCTTGTTGTCTTTGGTTCGCCAAAACGCACCTCTGTGTGCTCTAACCAAGAACACACTCCAAATTCATGCTAAAACCTAGCACACACACATAACCACAAAACCGTTCAAACTATAGGACGGTTAGGGAGMTCCCAGCCCCTAACCGCCAATATCGTGGGCATGTGGTCACCATGTGACCTCGTGCTAGCACAAAAGAGGGCTTTGTTTCCAAGGTGATGCAGGAGCATCACCAACATCAAGTGAGCATGGAGCAAACACAACACATTTTTTAGCACATGATAAATTGTTTAAAAACTTTTGGAGAYTGGATGTGCCAAACTTAAATGTGATAGTTAAGGAGAGGYGTACTTATATATTGTAAAGGACCTTGAGCGATATGCTCTCGTCCATAGTGGGTAGAAGGCATTTATGTTAGTAGGTAGCTTTGAATTCCTAGATTAGAAAGTTTTATAAGGAGTGGAGGGAAAATGGATATARACACCCTCACTTGTATTATTGTAACATTATCAGAAGAGAGCATAGAGGAGAAGYAGAGAGCTGTGTAGCAGACTCCATGTACAGAAGTTCTGAATTAATACAAGAAATCTATGATTCAGACTCATGGTGTTCATGTATTCTYTGTGTATGCATCTTTAAATGTTATGCTCATGAATGTTTTACTCTTTCTTTCATGCAATTTCTTTTATGCTATGTATGAATGATTTCTTGTTGAATATTTAAAATCTGAGGGGAAAGGGTAATGAAATGAGTTTCAATTGTTTCTCTATCTGAGCAAGAGTTCCTGCAAGGAGTGCAGTTGAATTGTTCGCAAGGAGTGCGTTGAAAAAAGGTTCAGAGGTTCGTCTCTGAAAGCTCAGGAGAGATAACGTTTGTTCTCATATTCACACAAAAGGTGGAGTCAGGCACAGAAGTTGTGCAAGGTGTGCATAGACCAAGCTTAAATCTAGGGTTTGAAACCTGAGAAGTTATTGAAGGACTATCGCTGCAGGGAGTGCGTGGAGTCGAAGGTGTTCAACCCTTCAAGAGTTTGGAGGTTGCAAAAGGAGTGTGTGCAAGGGTCTTCCTTAAGACTCAAAGTTGTGAAAAAGCTCAGGAAGGGTAAATCTTTTAAAACTATTGAAGGAAGTACAAGAAGTTGGTGCATTTGAGTGATTAGAAGGCATCGGGAGTTTGTGCCGCAGGTGGAAAGTCTAGAGAAGAATCCTTGGTTCACCTCACAAAAATTGTCATGGGGAAGAAATAGACGGTCATAATTATCTGTAGAGGATTAGAGAAATCCCGCCAACCATCCGATCTGACAAAGAAGCGAGGAGGTTAGGACCGGGTTTCCAAGGTGAAATCTCAGGAGATTGTGGACCGTCGGATCTTCACATAGATACCCGTCAGCCGTTGGATCAGCCAAAAGTTGCACAAGGTTTAAACTTCGTGAATGGGAGGATGAAAGTCCCGATGAGAGGCGTGGCCATCGGGATTTTAGCGTTCGTGAAATCAGGAGTCACGATGACAGGAGATCGGGAATTTTCATAGTGAAAATCCCGAAATCAATCTGAGCCGTCCATTTATTGAGACACGTGGCAGAAATCGAGAACCCGTCAGTATTTCGACTACCGGGGTTTCGAGTTGACAGAGAAATTGTGTCATTGGGGCATCGCAAGTCATGAAATTGTGAGATTGAATCAGGACTGTTTATCAGTTGGGACATGTGGTGGAAATCGGGAGTCCATTAACACTTCGGGAGTTCCGAGGACAAGATGTCGGGACACTTCGGAAATTGAAGTCGTGAAATCCCGAGAGTAAATCAGAACCACCCATCTTGAGGTGATGCATGGAAACAATCCATAATTTCAAGAAAAGTTCTGAAAGGGAAGAGTCATATCGAGATATCGGAATTCAAGAGATCGGGAGAATCGAGGGTAATTTCATTTCAACATTTGAAACCCTAAAGTCCCAAGGGAGATCTAGAGCCATCAATTTAGTAGATGATCACGGCCGTTGATTGTGTCTACATCAAGAAGGGGTTCCTAGTTGACTTCATATCGGGATTCGGAGGATCGGGGATCCTGAGGACAAGAGGTCCAATACATTTTGACATTCGAAACCCCGAAACCCGATTTCTACTTTTCTGTTGTGAACGGAGAAGTGATTGGGCCTAAAGGATGTAAGGAGAAGGAAAGACCTGTGGGTCAATTTTAATAGAGATTCCAGTGGAGAATCGAAGGAGCCACTTTGGCTAGAAGGCGAAATTTGAACGATCCTTAAGACCAGGAGGTCAGCGCAGAGACCTTTGCCGAGGAAGAGGGTGCGTCTGTGTCACAAGGCGAATAGAACAATGACAAGTGGTGGGAAAATCCATTTGAAATACCAAACTTACCCCCACGCGCCAAGGTTAAGGTCATATGGTGAATAGGTGTGCGACCAGGGGCTTGTTTAAAGCACGCGTCAATGACACGGTCATGTGGTAATACATACGACCGAAGATTTGAATATATTTAAAACAATTCTCATGCGTGCACCAAATCTCGGTATATATAATGGTCATATAGTATGCAATAGAACTGCGGGCTGGGGCTAAGCCCCAGCCCGACCCCTCGCCATATTAAACTTTAATCAAATTCAAATACAATAGAAACCATATGACTTACAAGGACCACCATGTGGGCTAGTGGTAGCCCACACACTACTAAAGCGCTAAACCTTGGGGGAGGTCCACGGTTCGAATCCCACGGAGTTCATAATATTTTGAACTAACAACCAATACAATGTTGCCACGTGGCAGCCCATGACTGGTCCACGTGGAACCACACCATTTACCAAAATGATGCCACGTGTCACATTATGATTCACCCAAATCTGCCAATAATTGAATGTCACATCACCAACTACCATGTCATCATATGACCTCTGCCATGTTAGCATGTACGGACTGTACGGACTGTATAAACAACACATTTTTTTTACCTGTTTGGTGATTCAAACAGATCGCGATATCTCTCTCATCCGACATCCGTTTGAACCCAAACAAGTTGCGTTGGGTTCGTGACGATGATGGATATGCACTTGTTTATTTTGAGGCAATTCCAAGAACTTTTATTTTTGAGCTAAATTTTGACCCCTGATCTAGATTTTGATCACGCCTTCCCACTGAAAGGATTTTGGACTGAAAAAATCTTATGATTATTTGTCTGAGCTTCAATAATCTTCTGCTTTCAAGATCTATCAACTGATTCTACTTGAAAAGTCTTTTTGACAATCACCTGGATACTTTGACATGCCTTGCACTGCAACTGACTATGTCCCTCAACCACTGTTCTCTGGCTGCTGCTGACCATCTGTTCTCTTTGTGCTTGGAAGACTTCCAACCTTCCCACTGAGAATCAAGTCCCTCTTGTGAACTCTTTGGCGTCAACACAATCCACTCTCCAATGGCTGCAAAAACTTTCCTGCGACATCTTGTCACAAGCCAAGAAAACCATCAATCTTGAAAACAAATTTATACAAGACTGAAAATGATGCCAAAAAAGTATTTTTTCTCTTCAAACAAATTTCCGCATCTTGTACTTCATCAAAGCACATGGTGTTTTCTTGTATCTTGGTGTACTCAAAATCAACTTACAACCCAACAAACACCATCGACTAAACAAAAGTAAAAAACATGATCGACACAACATAGTCGTCAGACAATCATCAACACCAGTCGAGACTCATTTGAAACATATCAACCTTCCCAATGAAAAGTCGACAAACATGATACACAATCATGTTACAATCATGAGTCATTCATGATGAACTATCACCGGGTTCACTGCTTACACATACAAAAACAAATGCATGTGCATGACTCTTCAATTCTCCTTCCAGTACAAACATAAGTACATAAATCCCGTAACATGTGGGTACATAAGAGCTGAATATGAAAAATATATATGGCTGTAACAAATGAACATCATACCCCACTTTTACATCCTCCTGGCGAAGTTGTAGAACAACAAAAATGCCTTCAAATGAATTGCATTCACATGCAAACTTGCATCATACAAGTTATGATAAACTACTGCAATTTGTCATACTCTCAACATAAATTCATACATAAGGCTGAAATATGCATCTACAACAGAAAATGCAAGCCTTACTTGCTCAAGAAATCCAACCATTTCTTACCAAGCCAACTCAATGGTGAGTTTTTCTATTGAAAATCGTCCTCTTGTGAATCATCTTGACTCACATCGATGATGGAATCTACTCTTCCATTCTTGCCAATTTCTTTATCCAACTGCTTCTTGTGCTATGGATGAATAGTTGGATGCAATGTCCAACATTGGTCAATGAGATGACCTCTCTTCTGACAATGAGTGCAAATMTTTTGCATCCTCTTTTCACATTGTCTTTGCTTGTAAAGTTTCCTGAAAGTGGTCAATCTTTTCCAACATTTTGAAACATGATGGTTATATAAACCACAATATGTACATGGATTCTTTCTTCCATTTTTACATACAAATTTATCATGCTTAACATAATCAAAAGCAACTGAATGATAAGCAGAATTATACCTTGAACATTCACCTTTATCGCCTCTTTGAGGAGGTGAATTTGAAGAGTTACAAGATCTCCTTTGAAGACCAACAACAATGTTCTTGTCCTTATCACTGTCACAACTCTTTTGTTTCACACATTTGCATTCATCTTGAACACAATATTTGCATGTTGGAGGGATTTAACTTTCAACAAAAGTTCTTGAACTTTCACCTTTATAGCCTTCTTGAGGAGGTGAACTTGAAACAAAATTTGTGCTTGGAACTTTTTGCCTAGTCTCCTCAACTTTGGAATTTTCTCCATCTCTTCGTTCATATCCAAGACCACAATACATGGGTCTCTCTTAAACAACAATAAGACCAACAATTCCTTGTGCATGCTTGCCCAAACCTCTACCTTCATAGCCCATTTTTAACAATAACTTGGACCCTATTCCTCTTGTGTGATTTTCAAAAACACCAAAACATTCATCTTGAGAGGAATTTGAAGATAAACTAACATTACATACCTTATGTTCATGCATGTACTTGGTAAGGGTTTCCTTTTCCTCATGGAGTTGAATCTCCATCTCATGCAACTTTTCAAGAAGCTGTTCTTTCTCCTCCTTCATGGCCATCAACTGCTCTTCAAGGGAAATGATTTCCTTTCTATCTTCACACATCTCTTTCATCAAATCTCTCATGGTTAATAATTCCTTCAACATCTCTTTGTCAAAGAACTTAGATATGAAGATGTATGATAACTATCAATGTTTGAAGCTTCCTCTATCCTTGCAAGATATCAAACTTCAACACAAAACTTGCACAAATACCAACAACTAAATCTCAAGCTATCAATGGAAAAGACATGAGCAAAATAAACTATGCCCTGATACCACCTGATTTGAAAATAGAAGGTTGACTTGTTATGCTATGCAAGCACTCTCTACTTCATGAAAATAAAACTTTACAGGACCTTGCTCAATGTGTTAAAATATGCAAGATAGATTATGTGCCAAGTTTATGCTTCTTCTTTTAGATGTTCATGTGTGAGGAAATGTTCTTTTAAATGGTTAATTATGTGCTTTAAATAAATACACAGCAACATAACTTGCAGCAAATAAACCATCAAACTCACAACAACAACAAGATGATAAAGGAGTTCACCCCTCTCCGGGCTACATCTCCTTGAGCCTCAATCAATGGACTTGGCTCTCTCGGATTAATTTGTCAAAAAAATCTTTTACAAGATGCTACTCAACTCCAATGGAAATTATGGCTATCCCATTGGGATCAGAATACATAAACACCCCAAAAATGACTAATAAAACTCTGAAAACGGATCATGGATCATCCGGGCATGACCTCTTCTACATGTGGCCTTCAGATTCCCTGAGCTTCTCTTTGGAAAAAAAACCTGTAAAAGTCCTCAAAAACCTCTGAAACCCATCCCAATGTGTTCAGAGCATAACAATTAGCCAAAAATGACTATTCAGTCATAGAAAACAAACTTGGACTCACCAAAACATGACCTCAATCAATGAGGGCTTCAAGCTCCCTAGAGCTTCCTGAAACTTCAATGGTGAAACACCTGCATAAGAAGTCTTCAAATGGCTTTCAAAACAATGTCAATGGATTCAGAACATCCAAAAACCCCTAGTTGGGCCTTTTCAACACCTCATTTGGCCCAAAAATGAAGAAGATAGGCCTCCTGCCATTTTCCTCCTTCAAGCTTGTTGTCTCTGGTTCGCAAAAATGCACCTCTGTGTGATCTAACCAAGAACACACTCCAAATTCATCCTAAAACCTAGTACACGCACATAACCACAAAATTGTTCAAACTGTAGGACGGTTAGGGCGTGCCCAACCCCTAACCGCCAAGATCGTGGGCATGTGGTCACCATGTGACCTCGCGCTAGCGCAAAAGAGGGCTCTGTTTCCAAGGTGAATAGAACAATGACAAGTGACAGGAAAAACCATTTGAAATACCAAACTTACCCCCATGCGCCAAGGTTAAGGTCATATGGTGAATAGGTGTGTGACTGGGGGCTTGTTTAAAGCACGCGCCAACTACACGGTCATGTGGTAATACATACAACTGAAGCTTTGAATATATTTAAGACAATTCCTGTGCACACGCCAAAGATCCGTATATATAACGGTCATATAGTATGCAATACAACCACGGGCTGGAGCTAAGCCCCAGCCCGACTCCCCGCCATATTAAACTTTAATCAAATTCAAATATAATAAAAACCATATGTCTTACAAGGACCACCGTGTGGGCTAGTGGTAGCCCGCACACTACCAAAGCGCTGAACCTTAGGGGAGGTCCATGGTTCGAATCCCATGGATTCCATAATATTTTGAACTAGCAACCAATACAACGGTGCCATGTGGCAGCCCATGACTGGGCCATGTGGCACCACACCATTTACCAAAATGATGCCACGTGTCACATCGTGATTCACCCAAATCTACCAATAATTGAATGCCACATCACCAACTTCCATGTCATCATACGACCTCTACCACGTCAGCATGTACGGACTGTACAGTCATCACAATGTTTTTTACCTGTTTGGCGATTCGAACAGATCGTGATATCTCTCTCATCCGACGTCTGTTTGAATCCAAACAAGTTGCGTTAGCTTTGTGACAACGAGGGATACGCACCTGTTCGTTTTGAGGAAATTCTGAGAACTTTGATTTTTGAGCTAAATTTTGACCCCTGGTCCAAATTTTGATCAGATGGGAGGTAGTGGCATTAAGAGAATAAAAACAACCGACAAATGGATGTTGAAAACTTTTCCCCTCATAGGAAAATTTCAAACACCTAATAAGGCACCTGCAACCATTCATGTGTAATAATATCCATGTCAAGTCACTATGCCCATGCCTATGGTAAATTATAAAAACTACTTGAAAATTTATTATGGGATAACTCTATTTGGGATAAAGACTTCTATAGGGCTAGTTGGATAATTTTTTTCACCTCTGAAGAGGAATGAGGTATGCGTATTCTACCAAACTAAACAAAAGCTAGCTAAATGTCATGTTCCATGTGGATCATTAGAGAAGTCAAAGGTAAGGAAGTCTAGAAATTCCCACCACGTAATTCCATTACATTGGGAGCTCCCGATAGTTGGAAGATATAGAGAAACCTTATCTCCAAATGTAATTGAACACCCTCTCTCCCATCCATATAAAATAAACATTTTTTTCCAAGGAGCATTTGAAAGGCCTGGGAGGCCATCGAGCACAAGCTTCTGTTGAAAAGTGGCCCACTTACATATGAGGTCCCATTTAATAACCACTTTCTATAGTGGTGCTAATTTATTCCCCAAGAAGGGAAATCGTTAACCAAAGATGATTGGTTTTCAACCAATACATTTTTGAAAAAAGGCATAAAAGTTCTTGGAGAAATTTTGAAAGAAACGAGGCCGAGATCAGATATATAGAGTGGGTGTGTGAATCATCTTTTAGTTTGGAAACCCTCCCATATTTTCAATGCATTCGTATTTAAATTAATATGACACTACCATGTCACCATAATGATATTTGAAATATTTGACACTACCATGACACCATAATGATGCCATTGACGCATGCAATACTTAGCAGCATTGATACAAGTACACCATCTCGAAATGCATATTTTTATGGTGTTGATTAAACAATGAACGAAAACAGGTACTTTTCATCACAACTATGACACACATACATTGTATATACAAAGTAGAACCTGAAAGAAAAATGAAAAAAAGGTTGATGAAAAGTTAAAACTTGTGTACTCAACCAATTTGCGTACTTTGAAAGAAAGAATTGATGATGGGAACAAGTGGGTGTGTGAGTTAAATTTGAGTCTAGAAACCCTCTCATATCATTAAGTCATGTGAACATTGTATCCATGTCAAATTTCAATGCATACAGAAATAGTTTGAAAATATTTAAACTTTGGACCCTTCTAAATGGATTGGTTCCTTGTTGACTCTAGATTTTCTAGATGCTTGCAAGGTATTTCTCTTTCAAAAGATAAATACGTATGTGACCCTCTTCATCAATTTTACATGGATGATCATAAATAGATCCCACCTCCCTTTCGATCTAGACTTAAACTTTTTCCATATACACCTCACCCAAAGTGGATGCCACTTTGTACCAATAGTTACTTGGTAGCCTTTTTTATTTAACTGATACTCACCTTGGCATATCCTTTTTTCTTATTATTATTTCTTGATTTAAAACTCTTCTCTTGGGATCACAAGAAACAAAATGCCCTTTCTATTTCTTTAGCAAATGTAGAGTAGTGAGCCACATAATTCATGGAAGTCAAGAAGTTATTTGGATTAGATAGATATTATTTGATTTTGGAAAACATTAGCAACATCTGATCATTATTTGGTGCAATATTCATAATACCATCCAACTCACAAAGGAACCTATTCAGTATTATTTCATTAAACACATTGATTTACACATGCACTTCATTCGAAATCTTGTTTCATAAATCACCCTTCAAGTTCTCTATTGTCATACATATGATTAAGTTGTTGAAATTTTCACAAAGCCCCTCACAAAATCAAAGTTGTTAAAGATTCAATATTTGTTAGGATTTCAAGAAGTTGTTAATAAGGGGGGATATCCTCTTTTGCTCCTTCCTTTTTCTTTTTTCACATTGTAAATCCTTCAATACTATCCCAAGTTATTATTAAGGTTGGATGTTAGGATATTCAATATTAGAAGTAACTTAAGGTCAACTTGGTCTAACATAATGTGAGATTAAAGTGTTCTTTTGTACTTTACTAATATGATGATCACAATCATGTCCTACACATGAGTGATCCAACAATTGAAATATCTTCTTGATATTAATGACACTTTATTCATGTTTTATCACCCAATTGGTACATGATCTATATTTAAAGGGCACAGAGAGTAATTTATCAATGATCAATTGTGAGAAATGTTTGTGTAAATTATTATTTTTACATTAATAAATTACCTCAAGTGATATTTGTTTATGTCCTTTTGTGGCAAGTGATATTTAAAGTTTGAACATAAATTTTAAAATATAGAGATAGACTCTTCAACATAATTACTGCAAATTATTTCTTGTCTACTTCTTTGCCGATTATTAATAATTGATCATAGATGTATTTGAATTTTAAAAAGTGTTATAGAATTAAATCACAATTTTTCATCTTCATTAAACAAATAGAACAACTATGACACACATACATTTTATATACAATGTAGAACCTAAAAGAAAAATGAAAAAAGGATGATGCAAACTTACAACTTGTGTCAACCAATTTGTGTACTTTGAAAGAAAAATATGGTTTATGGTTCACATGATGAATTGATGATGGAAAAAAGTGAGCATGTGAGTTATATTTGAGTCTAGAAACCCTCCCATATCGTTAAGGCATATGAATAGTCTATCCATGTCAAATTTCAGTGCATACAGAAACAATTTCAAAAAATTTCAATGTTAGCCCCGTTCACAGGTCATTGTTGCCCATGTCTAGTCCTAGTACAATGTCTTTTCATTGTTCCCTTTAAAATAAAATTGACACACACGTTTATGCATATAGTACTTCAATGAAATGTACTAACATCGATAAACAAGTAATAGTTGATATAAATTGCACAAGCTTCATCAGTTATTTCTTTCTTTTTTTTTTGCTCTCATCTAAGTACTTCTTTGCTCCATAAATTAAATACTATTAGTACGAAATCATAATTTAAATATGAAATTCCCTATAGCACATTCTTATTTAAATGGAAAATGTATGGAAATAATTGGAATGATGTTGGTTTTGTCCAACATAAGCGATGAAAATAAAGATAACGACCAGGGATGATTTTAGGGGCTAAATTTCGCTCATGGGATAATTTTCCATGGTTTTTCCAAAAATGAGATTCACTATTTTAAAAATGATTCGCCCAAAMTCTATAGGATAAAATTATTTTACCTTTAAAATAGCCAAAAAATTATAAAAACTATATAAAATACTTAGAAATTTGAAAATTTTTACAAAAATATCGCCAAACATTTATAGTTGACATATGAAGGATTAGTAAGATTCACCAAGGTTTCTACATTTTAAAATAAATTTCCATCCTTAAAATCATCCATGATAACGACCGTGAAAATGGGTATATTGTTGGGAGTTCCATGCACCATGACATTAATCCGAGAAAGTTCGAATGAAATGAGGCCATGATCATATATATAGAGTATGTGTCTGAGTCATATTTGATTTTTGAAACCATCCCATACCTTCAATGCATGCATATTTAAATCTGACACTACCATGACACCATAATGATATTTAAATCTGACACTACTATGACACCATAATGRTTCCATCGACGGATTCAATACTTAGTGACATTGATGCAAGTAAACAATCTCGACATGCATAATTTTATGGTGTTGATTAAAAAATGAATGAAAAGATGGATTTTTCATCACAACTATGACACAAATACATTATATATACAATGTAGAACCAAAAATAAAAATTCAAAAAGGATGATGGAAACTCAAAACTTGTGTCAAACAATTTGTGTACTTTGAAAGAAAAATAGGGTTTATGGTTTACATATGAATTGATGATGGAAAAACATGGGTGTGTGAGTCATACTTGAGTTTGGAAACCCTCCCATATCGTTAATGCATGCAAATAATCTATCCATGTATAATTTCAGTGCATACAGAAACAATTTGAAAAATTTTCAACGTTGGCCCCATTCACAGGTCATTGTTGACCATGTCTAGTCCTCGTACAATGTATTTTCATTGTTCCTTTTAAAATTTATTTGACACGCACGTTCCCACATCTAGTACTACAAGGACATGTAATAACGTCGATAAAAAAGTATTAGTTTATATAAATTTCACAATATTCATCAATTATTTCTTTTATTTGTTTTTTGCTCTCATATAAGTACTTCTTTTCTCCATAAATTAAAGACTATAAGTACGAAATCAATATTTAAATACGAAATTCCCTTTAGAGCCTTCTTCTTGCCACAAAACGCATGGGCCTAATTGGCATGACGTTGGTTTTTTACAACATAGACAATGGAAATAAAGATCACGACCATGACGATGGGTATATTGTTGGGAGTTCCATGCACTGCGACATTAATATGAGCAAGTTTGAATGAAACGAGGTCGGATCGGATATACAAAGTGAATGTTTGAATCATATTTGAGTTTGGAAACCCTCCCATATCATCAATGCATTCATATTTAATTTAATCTGACACTACCATGAAACCATAACGATATTTGAAATATCTGACACTACCATGACACCATAATAATGTCGTTGACATATGCAATACATAGCGACAATGATACAAGTACAACATCTCGACATGCATATTTTTATGGTGTTGATTAAAGAATGAATGAAAAGATGGATGTCTCATCACAAATATGACACACATACATTGCATATACAATGTAGAACCTAAAAGAAAATTGAAAAAAGGATGATGCAAACTTAAAACTTGTGTCCACCAATTTGTGTACTTTGAAAGAAAAATATGGTTTATGGTTTACATGATGAATTGATGATGGAAAAAAGTGGGTGTGAGAGTCATATTTGATCCCATAAACCATCCCATATCATTAAGGCATGTAAATAGTCTATCCATGTCAAATTTTAGTGCATAGATAAACAATTTGAAAATATTTCAACATGGTTCCCGTTCAACATTGGCCCCGTTCACAGGTCACTGTTGCTCATGTCGAGTCCTAGTACAATGTATTTTCATTGTTCCTTTTAAAATTAATTAGAAACACACATTACCAAATATGTTAATACAAGGACATGTAATAGCTTCGATAAACAAGTACTAGATGAGATAAATTGTGCAAGCTTGATCAATTATTTCTTTTCTTTGTTTTTTTCTCTCATCTAAGTACTTCTTTTATCCATAAATTAAAGACTATTAGTACAAAATAATTATTTAAATACTAAATTCCCTCTAGAACCTTCTTCTTGTAACCAAACAATTGGGTCTAATTGGAATGATGCTATTTTTTCACAATATAGGCAATGAAATTAAATAGCATGACCATGGCGATGGGTATATTGTTGGGAGTTCCATGCACCGTGACATTAATCCGAGAAAGATTGAACAAAACGAGGTCGGGATCAGATATATAGAGTGGGTTTGTGAGTCATATTTGAGTTTTGAAATGCATTTTCCCACATATTATAGTACTACAAGGGCATGCAATAACGTTGATAAACACGAACTTGATAAATTGCTTAAGCGCTTGATCATTAGTTATTTGTTGTCTTTGTTTTTTTCTCTCATCTAAGTACTTTTTTGGTACAATATTTTATATATGTTTTAGTATGTAATCATTATTTAAATAAAAAACTGCATCTAACACCTTCATAAATGAAAAACATGTTCATATAAACTTCGTTGATGCAATACTATAAAAAAAAATGATGACATATATGGTCATGATGGTATTAAATTAATGAGGTTCTCTCGGTTTCAAGAATAATTTATCCTATATTGAAAAGTCCAACCATGTGAAGGTGGAAGTTCATATGGCCCCTCCCCTCCACCTCACATCACTCTCAATTCCCCAATACCCAATCTATAAAACAGAAAATAATCGAAAGAAACATAATAAGATTCATACATAGAAACTACCAAAACAAAAATTGATGAAGGTAAATGAAATTATGTGTTTGTAAATGATATTTTTAGTTTATCGCATACTCTAGTATGGATAATATTCTCAGGTTTCACATAATAATTAAACAACATGTAAGAATATAGGATGTAAAAAATTCACATTAAACTTAAAAACATGTAATTAACCCATGACATAAGTAAAATAGTTTAAGAGAATAATTCATACAAATTAAAATATATAATTGCGTACCTCATCCAACTCAACATCTGTATCATCCTTCTTCTAAATCTTATTCTTCATTGAACTCGACATATGTATCATCATCCAGTTCATAAATAGTTTTGAAAGTATTGAAGATATCATCATCATCATCATCAAGTTATTTTCAAGCATATTTTCATCAACATCATCATCAAGAACTTCATTAGTGTCTCCTATGCCTAGTTGGTCATCTTCTCTGTCTTCTTCGTCTATTGACCCATGATCTTCTGGCTCTGTCTGATATGGTGCATCATCTTCTTATTCAATATTATAGTGTTCATGTATATGAGTATACTTAACTATCATTCCTCTTGGATCATATCTAACAAAAACATACCAATCCATCTTACCTGGAAACATTGAGTAAAAGACCTTTTCACATTGGCTTGGAAAAACATAGCAATCATTTCCTCTTTCAAATGGCATTGTTTTTATCATCGAAAATCCATTGGCATGATGAATAACAATTATTTCTTCATATCGTTCATGCATTAATAACCTATACCATTTTACGCCCAATAGAACTAATTTGAAGGAATTAATGTCACACTCAAGTATATCATTCAAATAACCATAGTATATATTTTCATATTCTCGAGGATGTATGTCACTCCTAGAGGAAACATTAGTGACCTGGAATACTGTAGGTATCCCACTATTATAAGTTTTACTGGTTTCATCCAACTGTTTGATGTGAAATTTACGACCATTGCACCACATAGCCTTGTGGTGTTTCAACTGCAATATGCCAGACATGTAAAAGATGATTTTTCAATTAATAAACATATTTATATAACTTGGAAAGTATACGAAAAAGAGACATAGTTCAAGTCACATTAATATAATATAAAATAGTTGAATAAAATGGGTGGATTTGCTTGCTTGTCCATCTTTCAAACCATATGCTAAATCAATTTCCCTCTACGTAACATTGGCGTCATTGTTACAATGAGCTTATCTAACCAATCCAAATAGTTGTTTCCATGATAACCTACCACCATGATGTTGTTTACATGTTTCAATCCATACATTCACCCAATCAAGATTGTTTGCAATGTATAAATGCAGTGCATCCCAATATTCAACAACTGAATCAAAAAATCATAATTAACCAATATTAAATATTAGTTATAACCATGGTAAATATTAATAATTGATGAAATAATATATATTAATATATTAATGACAATAATTAGTATGATCATATACACAAAAAAAAAAATTATATATGTATTAATATAAATCTCCACAATTATTAATACATTACCTCTTAGTTTTTTCATTCTACCTTTCCCCAACAGGTGCTCCAAAACTTCAATTTTTTTGATGGAGTTAATGATGCAGACCCCCTGAACCCTCGGCCCGGGATCCACTCGGGATCTTTCTAAATCTGCCCTCCTGAGTCTGATTGACTCTTTAATTTTCCCTACAGGGAATCCCTCACACACACATGATGGTGTATCCACAGGTCCTTATGAGTTGAGCTTGTGTGAACAAGCACCAGGCGCCAACCCTATTCTTCTTTCCAACAATAAGATTGCACCCTTAGTTCAAATTAGGACTTCAGGTTTCATGATTTCGGGATTTCCGGAACAATGAACCTCGACCTCTTGTCTCCTCAAGTGCCGAAATGCCAAATCCCAATGCGTTCAACACTCACTGACTTCCCATGGATTTTTTTCCTTTCCTGGGTTTCGAACTTCGCGATTTCACGAATCCTGTCACGAGGTTTCTTGACTCTCCAACCCCCGAACCCCGAAACAGTCAATGGAGTCTCACTCGGACTATTGACAAAAACTCTCCA
Source organism: Picea mariana (assembly GCA_032191745.1). Taxonomy (NCBI): domain Eukaryota; kingdom Viridiplantae; phylum Streptophyta; class Pinopsida; order Pinales; family Pinaceae; genus Picea; species Picea mariana. Next base: position 81,735 of record JASDQU010101276.1, on the reverse strand, counting down.
CCTGTCCTCTCGAGCTGTACTCTACTCCTAACGTGGACTCCTGCCACTTGTCACTTTTCTCGGCTTTCGGGACTTGAACAACCTTTCGACAAACCTCATTATTTCGAGCTTCTAGTTACTGGAAGTTCGAAACTCTCAACCCTAAACTTATGTCACCACAATCCCCAAATTGTTGAAATGTCACTTCAAGGATGCTCTAGGTTTTCGGTACTCACGACTTCAGGATTTTCACTCCACTGTGTCCGACTCCTTGTTGTCACGACCTCCGGTATTTAGAATCCCAAATTACCGACAATTACACTCCTCACATTCACACACGTTGTCCTATTTCGCGTTTCGGGAGTTCGAGTGACCAAAGGTTTTACCCACACTCCAGACTTACAATCCCCGAAAAGCCAAAGTGATCTCAACAGTCCAACAGTCGTGATCAATGGTCCACGTTGGATCCTACCTCTCGAAGGGTGGATTCATCCAACGCTTATCTTCCCCACAACTTTGATGGATCCTACAGTCCTCACCACTTTGTGAGTTCTCCTTAAGGAATTCTGACCACTTGTTTCCTCCTGGACAACTTCTGGGAAATGAACCAGTGTTCTTTCACTTAACTTCTGCTCGAAGATTTCTCCTCCTTCCTTCCTTCGAATACTTCAAAGGTGCTAACCCTTCTAAGATTTAACCTGATGTCAATTCAAGCCTTGAGAATGGGCCTCTACTCACACTCCTTATGACAAACCTTCAAGTACTTCTGCGTATTTGAACTCTCGACTATGTGCACTGTCTGCAACAACAGTCTTTCACCTTCAACCTTAGTTGATAACTTCTACGGATTCTTCTAGCCTACACACACCTTGCATGTCTTTTGTGCTTCACCTACACTTCTGCTGGAATGAAAATAGAGGTATCCCTCCTGAGATTTCAGAGACAAACTTTGAAAATTTGTCGACACACTCCTTGCGGACGTTTCACTACACTCCTTGCAGGAACTTCTCTCACTCATGAAGAGAAAAAAATGAAACTCATTCTCTCTCTCTCTCAGACTTCAAACATTCAATATGAAATCATACATTGAACTCAGTATCAAAGTAAATGCATAACAAAGAGAATAAAAAAAATATCAGCATACCATTCAACATGTATACACATAAAACATCATAACACCATGAGTCTTATTCAAAGCTTCATATATTAAATTCAAAGCTTCTGTACATGGGTTCTTCTCCACAGCTCTCTGCTACAATTCTCTTCTTCTGTGTTATGTTAATGATACAATCTCTAATGATACAATGATACAAAGGTGAGGGTGTCTATATTCATTTTCCCTCCTACTTTCTAAAATGTCTAATCTATGAATTTAAATCTACCTACTTTCATTAATAGACTTAAATGCATTTTTCATTGGCAGATGAGAGCAAATCGTTCACGATCTGTTTACAACAGCCAGATATAAATGCAAGTACGCCTCTTATCTATTACTTTAATATCTGCGCATTCATTTTCAAAACATTCCAAAACATTTTTAAAATGTGATAAAATGTGTTGGTGCTCTTCCCAGCTGGTTTCTGCCTTCACACTAGCTTGGCTGCTGACTTGCGATGCTCCTGCATCATACTCCCTCGCTTGAAAATTTTCATGAAATCATGTTCATGATCTCTTGCATGGTCTATCCATGCTTCTGAATTTCTGCTTCATCCTCCCAATTGGAATCTTCAATTGGATGTCCCTTCCCTTTGACCAAGTATTCAAAATACTCTTTCCTCCTGGTCTTTTTGTTAACTCTTTTATCAATTATACTTTCCATCTATGGCTTTTCAGCTATAGGCATTTGCTTTGTCCACTGAATCTCTTTCTATTCATCCTCTGCTCCTACTTCTTCAGCTCTATAAGGGTACAAATCCGCAACATTGAATATCAGTGAGATTCCGATCCCATCAGGTAATTCAATCTCATATGCGTTTGCCCCAAATTTCTTCATGACCTTGCATGGCCCAATATTTTTCATATTCAGTTTGTTATATGTTCCCCTTGGTAACCTCTCCTTCCTCATATGTGCAAGAATCAGATCACCGACTTCAAATTTAAGTTCTCGCCTGTGTTGATCTGCTTTGCACTTGTACTCTTGACTCAAACTCTGCAATCATTCCTTAATTCGGCTGTGAAGCTCCTTCATCGCTTCTGCAAAGTCTTCTGCTCTAGCACTCCTAAATTTAGCTTGTTCTAATTCTTTCAATTCATAAACTCCCCTTGGTTGCATTCCATATACAATTTTAAATGGACTCTGCCCTGTGCTTCTGTTGAGTGAATTATTATAAGCAAATTCTACTTGTGGAAGAATATGATCCCACTGACTGTGGTGTTCAGTCACTAATTTTCTCAGCAGATTTCCCAAGCTCCTGTTCATGACTTCTGCTTGGCCATCCATTTGAGGATGATATGCAGAGATAAAAGACAAACTTTTCCCCAACTTCTTCCATAAAGTCCTCCAGAAATGTCCCACGAACTTGGTATCCCGATATGAAACTATTCTTCTTGGCAAACCATGAAGTCTGACGACTTCTTTGAAAAACAGGTTCGCAATGTGAGTTG
>JASDQU010101276.1:23315-42194 GCA_032191745.1 Picea mariana | reverse complement strand
CTTCAGCAACTGTATGCATCAGAGGTACCCACGGGAGGAAAACATGTGTAGTGTCCTCCCTCCCATACAATCTACAGGTCATCATTGCTATGTATTTGAACTGCGGTTCCAAGGAAGAGATGGAATAAAATTCGTTACTATCTGCCCTGAACTTCGTGGGGTGTGAAACCCAATCCTTGATCAAATCAGATAAAATTTTGTCGTATTTCTCGCATTCCTTTTTTTTAAATCCCTCCAAAAACTCAGCATTGTATTCAAAGTTCGGCATGGATGACAATTTGTACATTTCCTGCAAGTGTTCTGGTCTAAAGGTCCCAGTAAATGATGGTTCTTGTCGGGATATCTACATGATCTAGTGCCCACCTAATCATATCATAGTAAGGAAGAAGACGTGGCCTAGCCGCTACTTTATGCATCTCTTCTTGGATGACAATATTGTATTTGGTGTCCAAGTCTTCCTTCTCATTACCACTGGAATAATCTGAATAGTTCACCAATTCAGACTGCAGAACCTCTGAGACGTATGACGAGGTCCTGACAGAATCAATACTTTGGGGTGAAGTATCAGAAACATTATCTGATCCTTTCCCTGAACTCTCAACAATTGCCTTGGATGCTTTTCATGGGGCCATGACAGAGGACTCTAACTTAGCTCTTCTACAACAAAAATGTGTATACATATAGAAATTAGCTTGACAAAAAACTTCTTTTGTGCAAGATAGAGATGAAATTTGAAAACAATGAGAGAAAGAACTCTATATTTCGAGCATTTAAAACCCTAGCGTCCTTACGAACAGAACGGTCAAATCATTTTTTTGGGAAAGATTTTAGCAGTATAAGCAATATCTTTACCTGTCATTTCACCTTATTTCAAAACAAATGCCATAAATTTTTTACGAGTCGAGACATAAAACGACGCAAAAACATTTAAATTTATCCGTAGACTGTGTGTGTTTAAAACTTGCATTAATGGGTTGATTATTTTATCTTAACTCTTTTAATTAAGATTTATTTAACCTTTAATTACCCCTTTTCGGTGTTCACCGTATCGAGAGATTTCATTCCTATCCTTCGACCTCCTAAAACCCAAGATCGCGATGACGCGATCTGGTTAAGCGTAAATATAACCCGGATTAAGAGCTTAATTAATCAGTTTTGATAGTATCTCGCAACTTCGCACATCGGGGATACAGAGGTAAGGTTTTTTGGAAGAGTGAATGCCGAAATTGTGAAATCCCAACGATGCTTAACTACAGTTTAAAGTAACTCACCCCTGGCATTAACCCGGGTAACTTTTGAAAGTATCTCACAACTTTGCACATCGGGGATACAAAGGTAAGGTTTTTTGGAATAGCGAATGCCAAAATTGCGAAATCTTGATGATGCTTAACTGTGGTTTAGAGTATCTTTACTCTTGGTACTGACCTGGGTAAAATTTTAGGGTCGTTTCGTGAGTTCGCGCATCGGGGCTCGTAAAATATGTGATTTGTAACTCCCGAAGCACAATATCCCGAGGTACATAAAGTGAAAATTCGTTTAATCAATTAAAAAGTCTTGCCTTAAGAGTATAATGACCACCGCTTCTTCGCGTGATGAGACATCTGAGATTTTCGGTGAAATAAAAGAAAAGTAAAGACCAGCTTTTGAATTCAAGAATTAAGAATTAAAATTTGAAGTGACTGAAAAAAGGCGGCTCCAACATAGGACCCAACTAGGGATCTTGTCTTCCTGTAAGACGGGAAGAACAGTAGACCACACGCCTGTATTGGGTAAATGGAGTCAATGGCTTTAATCCAGCGAAACTATTCCTAGGAAAAGGATACAAAGGGAAAAAGAGATTTCATCTTTTACTTGTGAAAGGCTTTTCAAAACTTAGATACTCTTTAAACTTAGCTGCAGCCCCTTTCTTGACTTTCTCCTTCTCATTACTGAATTCAAGCCTGCCTTAAGACAATCAAAGCATTCCTAGGAAATCCAACAGATCTTGTAGCTATTGGCTTGCATCAAATAAAATAAATTACGCGTTTTTAATCGGGGAGCCATGTCTGAACTTGGGATGCAGATCTAGTTTTAAAAAAAATTGGTTACCAGAGTAGAGTGAGATTCACGTATAACAGCCTTAAAGATATCTCAGATATTGCTTCACTACTAGTGAGCTTGTTCAGTACCCTGGTGAAGTTATCTGGCCCTTTTTTACTGAATTTCCTTATATATTTATGCATTTAAATGATGAGATGAGGGCAATCATTTCTGAATTTCCTTTCATCATCTTCTTGGACTATATGGGGCAATCATTTTTAAATTTCCTTTCATAATATGTCTTATAATTTTCTTTTTTAGAGCGCAAAGTGGGGGCAATCAGTTTGTATGAGGGATGATATCTGTGTAATATTTCGCAATGGAGTTCCGTCAACTTACTTTGATTACTCGGTACCAACCTTCCTTTAACTTTCACAACACCTTCGTTCACAGGGAAAAAAGGGAAAAAATAATTCTAGGGTTCTTCTATTCAAGCAAGCCTCAATCCTTCGAAACTATTGAAGAACCTAGAATAGTCAGGATCAATCCTACACATAACTTTGTTTAGTAAGAGACTAAGGAGTTGTGAAGACTAGCTTAGTTTCCAAAATCTACTTTGCATCATTCAAAGTTAAAACGTAATCTCTTCTCCCCCTGTATGCAAACCCAGAAAGATGCTTGGTTTTTTGGGAAGGTAATTCTGAATACAACAAGGAGGGCAACGGAGAGGGATTGGTAAAATGAAAAACCAGTTTCAAGGATTAAGACTGACGCTTGAAACTCTTTTCTGGAGACACTTTACTTTCTCTGGCTACTTTAATTACCTCCTACTTTTTTGTAGATAAAAACCTTAGGGCCCAGGTTAAAGAGTTGTTTTTTTTTTTTTTCCTGGCGACTGATTATTGCATATAATGTTTCAAATAACGCTCGTTGACAGGCGCGTTGAGAATTTCACCGTCTAGATTTTCTAATAGAAAATAATTCTTTCCTTCGGGAGTTGCGACTCTGAATGGTCCCATATCAAGACCAAATCACCCGGGAGAAACTCTCTATCTTTTTCCTTACAGTCGAATAATGTCTTCATGTCGTCTTGGTATTTCTGTAACCTTTCGTCTACTTCGACCTTGTGTTGTTGGACCTCGATTAGCTAATTTATCCTTCTTGTGACATGATTTGGCTCTTCTTTCTCATCTTTCCACAGTTTCATCACGGGGAGTGCTAGATTTATGGGTAATAACACGTCTGTCCCGTACACCATTTAAAAGGGAGAACTGCCGATAGATTTCTTCGTGCCTATCCGATTTTCCCATAAAGAGTATTTTAAATGTACATGCCAAGATTTTTTATTCTCGTCCAACACTTTCTTAATTACATTGATCAGACTCTTGTTTGAATACTCGGCTAGTCCATTTCCTTGGGGGTAATAAGCTATCGAATGACCAAGAATGATATTGTATTTCTGACAAACGCTGATCATAGCCATAGATTTAAAGGCCTGGGCATTATCTGTGACTATCTTTCGGGGGCAGCTGAATCTAGACAAAATGTTGTCTTCTAGGAAGTCTATTACCACAGAATCTGTTGCCCTTCTGGTTGGGATAGCCTCCACCCATTTAGTGAAGTAATCTGTGGTAGTTAAGATCCATTTGTGTTGGGTGCTAGAATGGGGGTTAATCTCACCTATAAAATCTAGCCCCCATTGCTGGAAAGGAGCTTTCATTTAGACCGGAACCAATGGTATCACTAGGAGCTTATGTTTGCCTACGAATAGTTGGCATGGGTTACAGGCTCTGACCTTAGCATTGGCATATGAGAAAATTTTTGGCCAATAATATCCTACCCTCAGGATCTTATAGGCTGTCGCCCTCCAAGCGTGATCTCCCTCGCATACTCCTTCGTGAAATTCACTAATGAGCCTCTCTATTTCTGACTCGACTAAACAAACCAATAGGAAGCCGAGTGGATCCTTACAATATAATTGACTTTCATATATACAGTACTTGACCGCATGCAATTTTAGCATACTGGCTTTGGATGGAGACAATTCGCTCGGGCATTTTAAGGTCAGCAGGTATGACACTATGTTTTTGTACCAATCCGATAAGACAAACTTGTCTTCGATTCTGATTACGTTTGTTGGCTCATCAAGCTCGTTCATGTCTGCATATTCTTCACATCCCTGTAGGCTATTTATACCGAGAGCTCTGAAATTTGATTCGGCTAAGATTTTGTCCAAACCTTGTCCTTTTTACCAATCTCGTTGGTTTTATCTCTAGGTCAAATTCTTGGATTTTGGCAAGCCACCGTCCCCTTTTTCCATCACTGTCAGATTGAACCAAAATATCCTTTACAGAACTGGTAGGTACGTACGCAATTATCTTGGAGTAGTACGTAGGTTCTGAATGCTTTCAATGCCTTCACCATAGCATACACTTGTTTTTCCATTATATCATATTTAAGTTCTACGTCTCTGAAACTCTCGCTAAAAAAGGCTATCGGCTTCTCAAAACCTTCTTCATTTTTCTAGAGGAGTACCACAACGATCGTGTGTTCGGAGGTAAATGAGAAAATAAGAAAATCTTTTAGATAATCAGGGATTGCCAATACGGGTGCCTCGCCTATAAATTTCTTGATATGTGCAAACGATGCTTTGGATTCTACTGTCCATTTCACTTCATTGTTCTTCTTTAGCATATCTGTGATCAATTTCACGATTTCAGCAAAGTTTGGGATAAATCTCCTCAAAAAAATTATTTTTCCTAAGAATGACTGAATTTCTTTTACATTCCTAGGAATATTTATAGTGTCTATAGAATCAACCCTTTTAGGATCAATTTTAATACCGTCTCGAGACACAATATGGCCCAAAAGTTTACCTTCTTGCATGGCAAAGTGTGACTTTTTTGGGTTTAAAGATAGACCAAACCTGTGGCATTTTTCAAAAGTTCGCTTGAAATGTATCAAATGATCTTCGTCAGATTTAGAAAAAATAGTTAGATCATCGAGATAGATAACCACGAACTTATCTCTTTCGCCAACGAAAGCTATATCCATAGCCCATTGGAAGGTAGCACCTACATTCATTAAACCAAAGGGCATCTTATCATACATAAATGTACCCCAAGGGGTAGTGAAGGTTGTTTTCTCTTTATCATGTTCGTTTACGACAATTTGATTGTACCCAGAGAAACCATCAATCATATACATCCTATTTTCCCCAACTGCCTTTTCTAAAACATGATCCATTTTAGGTAGAGGATAGTTGTCCTTGAGGGAGGACATATTCAGATTTTTGAAATCGAACACAGTCTAATCTCCCCACTTTTCTTTCTGACCGGGACCAGGTTTTCTACCCAATCAGAATATCTCAGAGGTACTATTATTTTTTCATCCAAAATATTTTTAACTTCTTTTTCGACTACAGGCAACAAAATGGGGTTGATCTGTCTAGTTTTTGTCTAAAGGGTTTGACACCAGATTTTAGGGGTATCTTATGTTCGATAACAGCGGTGTCATAGATTCTCATCTCTTCGTAAGACCAAGAAAAAACATCTTTATATTGTTCGAGTAAATCTTTATACTTACTTTTCACTCCAGGAGGGAGGAATTTTGATATCTTTACCATCCTGGATTCCTCCTTGGTCCCTATGTTGCAATTTTCAACCTCTTCTGGTTGGGGTTGTAGAGTGGATTTAAAGGGCATATTTTTCTGATCGAATAGCCTCTCAAGGGGGATCAGTCCTTTCGAAATATGATTGTTCTTTAGAATCAACATGCGATGATTTGCAATCTTTTCCTGGAACTCTTGAGGGCCCTCTCCCTATTGCATGATCCATGTGTGATCATTTTGATTCTCTTGATCAATGTGAGTTTCAGAGAAGTCATCCACTACTTCGAGGAATTTCCTGATCTGTTCGTCATCCTAGAACACCTTCCAGTGTTGTATATTGTTCGGTATGTATGGTCTGTGCCTTACCTCTATATGATACTTCAATTTAAAAGTTGTAGGGGGAGCGAACGTAGAGGCTGCCTTAGCTAACGAATCAGCTTGTATGTTTCTGGCTCGTGGGATGAAGTGGGCATTTATGGACAAGAAGAAAATTTTCATTAGATCCCAGGCACAATTTATGTACGATCTCAATCTTGGGTGCTTGGCCTGGTATTGTCGATTTACCTATTTGACTATCAAATCCACATCTCCATATACTTCCAGGTTCTTTATTTTAAGATTCCTGGAAGCTTCCAATCCTAAGACTAAGGCTTCATACTTGCATACGTTGTTGGTGTAGTCTATATCCCACTGAAGCCTGTAATAGAAAGGGACAAAAAATTTATTTTCAAGTGCCACAAAAAGTACTCCTGCACCTTCTCCTTCACATGACAGGGCACCTTCAAAAAACATCTTCCAAATCCCAGTGCTATGCATATTTTCATTCATATTTCCTAACTCTTTCTCATCTATGTAATTTTCTTCTGTGCAACAATCTATACCATCATCAAAAGACAAAATACAATTTCCTAGATCTTGATCAACAATATAAACCGGAAAATTGTTAGGATTTTGAGGATCACTCACTGTGTAGGCTAACCTTGTTTCCCTGTATAACCAAGTAAGTTGTCCACCAAATATGAGAATGGTGGCGTAAGTCATGTCCAGTTGAAGGGACCCCCCAAGTTTGGCTCCCCACAACCTAGATAGTAGTAAACCATACTTTGGGGGTATATAAGCAATAACTACATCCATCAGGACGCTTTTGACTGGGACCTGTGCAAGGGTGACTACTAAATATTTTATCATTCCCATGCACTTAACTCTTCTCGAATCAAAAGAGTAGAGATATCCATAATGCCTAGTGATCTCGAGGCCTAGTCTATCCATAATAGTTTTGGGCATCACATTTTGGGAAGCTCCAGAGTCTAGCATGCAATTATGTAGCAATCGGTCATGCACATTAAGGGTGATATAGAAAGGAGCGACGGTGTCTCTGGCACCCTCAAAATGTGGACCAAAAGTGATATTGGACTTGTCATCTTCCAAATTTATTACATCAGATTGACTTTCCAACTCCRAAACGCCTATCACTTTGGTTATTTGTTTTCGGTATACAAGGTTTTTTGCTAATTCAACCAGAGGAATTGGTATTTTGACTTTATTTATCTCATTTTCAAAACTGAAGTCTCCATTACCTTTATCCTTTTCTCTAGTTGAAACCTCAGACTCTTTCTTCTCCAACTTATTTKTCTGAGCTGATTTATTACTCGTGATTTTATTTACCGGCGTATTTTCCTTAGATGTCTTGATTTCCTTTGTTTGGGTCTCAACCTCCTTCATTTTGGAATCCAGCGAGTTTKCCCCTTTTATTTTGTTATTAGATATTTCAGTCTCTTTTGGGGAAGGGCCGTAAACTTCACCTATAGGAAGAATTTTCTTAGGTTGAGGAATCGACGTTGGTTTGCTTTTAGATCTCAGGTTGTACCTAGGTTGGTCCTCAACCATTACAGAATCGATMACTTCTTGACATACAACAAAATCAGTGTTGTGTATGTCCTCATCTTCATTTGACGGTTGCAGAAGATTCAAAGACTTCTTGTAATCCTCTTTAGTTATGTAAGGTTGTGTGCAATCATCACCCAGATTTGTCACATCTTCTTCCAAATCCATGAAATCTTCCAGGTCATTACCCCCTATAAAATTTTCATTTTTTAGAGGAGTTTGAATTTTCTGATCCTCATTTTTTATCTATCTTTGTGGATTTTGAGGATTGGGGTTTTTTCTGAAATCCCTTTTAACAAAAGTATCGACCTTAGATTGATCTAGTTCCATCCTGGAAATCTTATTTGACAGTTCCTTAATTATCCTGACCATATCATCCATTTTGTCTTCTGTGGATATTAGACCCCGAGGGTCCTGCTTGTTCCCTAAAGCGTCTGCTGTCTCAGTTTCCCATTTCTACCTTAGACTTCAACTTGCCAAAAGCCATCATGTTAGATTCTATTTCCACGGCATCATCCTGCATTCAGGTTAAGGTGGCCCCTCTCCTTTCTCTTAAGAGAAGGGAAAAAACGGGTTCAAAATCCCCCGCGAAGGTTACTTTAGCTGCAGGTTGGGATGGCTTAACTTCGGCTGGGATCTTTTTATACAACTTGTTAAATCTTTGAATAAATTCCATAACTGTTTCTGAATTCTTTTTCTTTAAAGATACGAACTCGGTCAAATAATACAAGTGATCTTTCCTTTCACCCCATTGTGTAAGGAAGGAATATTCTAAGGCATTGTAGGATAATATCGATCCTGCGGGTAAGCTTCGAAACCAGGTATGTACCTGTCCTTTGAAAGTTTGAATAAAAAGCCTCGAATACACGTCTTCATGTTCGAGACCCAGGATATCCGCAAACCGGTCGAAGAAGTTTATATGTTTGGCTGCGGTCAAATCTCCTTCCCCTGTAAACTTAGGTAATGTTTTAATGTAGTTTTTAGGAAGGTCATGAAGAGGAATGGGTAGAACCAAAGGCGCATATCTCGTAGCCACTTTAGCAAAAACTCTGGGAAGTCCAGGAGCCCCTTGTCCTCTCACTACTCCTGGAACCCCTCCACCTCCTCCTCCAGCGACCGCCATCGGTACTACTGGGTAGGGAAACGATGTGCTATATAGAGGGTTGTGGAAAAATAAAAGTGGATTTTTAGCTTCTTTGGGAGACAAGGAAATCGAAAATGGGTGAAAATGGATACAAGGACTTGGCTCCTCGGATTTGCAAGAAATGTAATAAGGGGAACTCGCAGGTGTGGAATATGAGTGTAAAGTATACTCTCCAAGACTTGGTGAGGTCGTGAAATCTAACTGAAGAGTTGGCGGGATATCAATCTCTGATAAATTCACTGTGAGGCTTTTACCTTTGTATACGTCAGAGGTTGTTGGATGGGTTTCACTTTTAGCCTCAGAGAAAGGTAAGATTGGATTGATGATTTCGGGTGGAGAACTATGCGAGGTTGAAGTTTTGCAAGAACTCTTGGTCTTGGGTTGTGGGTACTTAAGCTGATAGACTGCAGTAGTTGGTTTATAAGAACCTCTTGTTTTAAAAAAAAAATCAGGTTTGGAAACAGGAGTGGTATGTTTACCCTCCGGGTTTTGTCTAGTATTCCTTCGACCGGATCCCAGTTTATTTAAACGTGGAGTCGCCAAGTGAAAGATAATAAAGCCTTTAGAAGGTGTTCACTCTTTGTTCACTATCAAAGGGAGAAACTTGCAAAATGTAGTTCTTCCCAGGAAAAAGGTTTCGTAACTTCGTCCCCGGCAACGACGCCAAAAAGATGTTGTTCCAGAGTCTGTACTTAAGGCTTAGAAAGTACAGTGTCTAGGCATCCAAAAGTGTAAAAAGGATAAAAAGGGGAAAATCACCAAACTTCGGGAAAGGAAGCTAAGGTTGATTTCTAGGTTGTCGTTGTCTCGCTTCCAACTGTTCTTGGATGTTTATATCCCGTTCAATCGAGGCCCATGAATGTTCAAGTTCTGCCTGGGTGGTGGTTGTTTTAAGTATAGTATCGAGAAATTTCAAAGCGATATGTGTTTGGTCCGATAAACTAGGTTCAATATTAGGATGTCTTATAATAGAGACAGTGATAGGGGAACAATAAAAATTAAAGGAGAGTTCAAAGTTCTAGATGCTGTCTCAATTTGATCGTATAAAAGAGAACTATTTGATTTAATATTAAAGATAAATTTGCAAACCAAAGGCCTTTTCCTGTAACTGAGTTATGTGTCAAATAAATGGTGTGTGAGATGTCAGAAAAACACTAAGCTATCTATAATGTGAGGCTCCTATCAAGGGAGAATCTCACCCTGTAAACAGAAGAAGAAAAAAGATGAGGAGAAATCTAACGAATGCATAAAATATGAAAATCTAAAGAGTTCACAGGTCAGAGGAAAAGTTGTAAACGATATAGACCATTAAAAATTTATCACCACAATAGAGGTTGTACTAAATTGCAGTGAAACATTCATCAAACATATATGTACGAAATGAAATGAAACATGAAATCACAAAGGAAAACAAACTTATAACACAGTCTTGACGGAATCAGGAGTCTCCGGATTGCTTTGTATTAATATCAAAAGAGGGGAGTCTCTATTACAATCAACCAAAAAAGGTCCAATCTTGTTTCTTTCTTCAAAGTGTACATTTATACAAATTTCTATAAGCTGGAATCTCAATCGTTCTAGAGTTTTTGGTTACAACAAAGAAGAGATTAATCGTTTCAATTCTTTTCCTCTGGCCTTATTTAGTACCGGAAACCTACCCCTTCACATGCTCGGCGCAAGTGACACACTTCTCCACCAGCTGGGATATCAACCTGGAAGGTTCTGCTTGATTATTAGCCTCAAAAGTGTAACAATCTTTCACCAATTGTGGCAACTTTACTTCCACCCGTCGGTCATTGGCGCTGATAGAACATAATTGTACACTCAGTTTAATTAGCCATTTATCTATTTGTACTATGTCCATCTGGGTTATTTGTGATATTTCAGCCAACTCTCTTTCTTCATTCTCATTTATCTTGAGCAGGTGCTTGGCTACATTGATTCGGCCCAGTGTCTCTGTGTTGCTTTTTCCATTGAGACCTAACAAACTCCCATCTATGAAGCCGAAAGTCTCTTCATAGGATTTTCTTGCCTCTTTAGCTTGTTGTCTATCTTCTAATATATTACGTTCCCATTCTTTCCTCAAGACGTTACCTCGGGTCTTTTATGGGATGGAAAACCTGGAACTACTGCCTGTTTCCCTTTTTGTGGTGGCTATAATAGCCGCTTGGAAAGCAACCCGATCTACCCCAGCTTCTTTTTCTCTGAGAGAGAGGTTTTCTAGTACTTGATCAATGAGTAGTAGTCTCCACCTTAGCAAGTAAACCTTGCTGAGTTGACGACATTCTTTTTTGGATCTCTATAGCCTGGGATTGAAATATCTCGATATCGATTACCTGGATTTTGGCAAATTCTAATCTGGCTTGGAGCTGCCCTATCAATTCTCCTTGTTGGCCCATCTATATTTGACTGGTCTGAGCCATCAACTGTGTATGTTTGAGATCGGCTTTGAGCCGCTCGATTTCCTTTTGATCAACTACTCTAGCTTGCTCTATACCTGTATTCGCCTGATATTTGGCGACTGCCTCTTCTGTGGCTAGTTTATCCTCTAATGTTTTGATCAAGCGATTTTTTCGCTTCAACTGATCCTTTAAGGACATGACTGAATATTGGTTTGTTGTAGCGAAAGCTCCCAATGTCCCTGCTATTTGTGTTTCAAACTCCTCTTTTTTCATAGCTCTCCCATCAGCTAATATATTAAATTTCTTGGCTGTTGCACCTGCTTCCTGATAGAGTTATTGTTTCACAACATCTTTTCTCTTCCTATCGAAGAAAAATTCATTCGGAGGTAGCTCTTCCATAGTTATGGGCATTAATTCCTCGTTGAAAATCCAACCTGCGTCTGGTATCACCTTTGTGGACTGTAGGGGGGTAACAAAAGCGATGGGATTGCTAATCTACTTAGATGATTTCCCCGTAGTGACAACCGAGGTTGGTTTCTTTGGAGGATTGGGAGTCTCGACTTCCTATTTCGGGCCCCCAGTTTTCTCTTTCTTTTCCTGGTGTTCTTTTTGATCGGGTGTTGAATCTTTGGGACCTTCGGCTTTCGTTTGTTGCACCTTTGCGGTTGTTGGGTTCTTACCCTGTAATACTGGAGGAAGGCAGCTTCGCCTATGTTCCTAGAATTTGAAAACATCGGCCCTCTCTTTGGGCGACATGGCTTGTATCCGACCCAAAACTTTGGCATAAGATCTCGCGCCTCAGAAAATATTATCATGAGGCGAATTCTCCTGTTCAAATCTTTTAAGGCCACAGCTGGCCATGTGATTAATCATGACCCTATGGGTCATGTTTCTTGAATTCAATGTGGACCAATTTAATCTCTTCTAAGGATGCTACCTCTACCTTTGCATGTCCGAAATCTAATAAAGAATAGGTGTTCAAATGAATGGGGAAAGGTGGCCATACCTTTTTGGATAATCCTTTAAGCTCTTTGCTTATGCCACCAATCACAGTTTGCCTAGTGATTTCGCGACAAGCCAGCCTATTGGGTATAAACAATGGTAGAGCATAGGGAGGAACAGAGGCACTGAAAACCCTGATGTGGGAAAATTCTGCCTCTACATACCAGTCGGCCACGCTGCTCAAATTCGCCGCTATACTATCTGAGATCCTGGGCGGTGGATTACCGAAGATGGTGACATGTATCGGTACCATTACTCAATTGAAAATTTCATATATGCAATCTGCTGCCTTATCCTCCCACAATTTTGAGTGATAGATATGGATAGGCTCGGCCTCGGATGGAGTCCAATTCCAGATCATAAGAGGGAAAGGTGTCATGAAACAGATAACATTCATGATGTAGGCTTCCATAAAAAATGAAGCGACCTTCCCATTTTCTGTCTACGTCCGATATTCTATAATTCGGCTGGTCAAACTGTCCGAAAACAGCTTGGCCCAGTTGAAAGAACAACCTTCAACAACTCTATGGATTAGAGGTACCCATGGGAGGAAAAAATGTGTAGTGTCCTCCCTCCCATACAATCTACAGGTCATCATTGCTATGTATTTGAACTACGGTTCCAAGGAAGAGATGGAATAAACTCCGTTACTATCCGCCTTGAACTTCGTAGGGTGTGAAACCCAATCCTTGATCAAATCAGATAAACTTTTTCCATATTGCTCACATTCCTTCTTTTTAAATCCCTCCAAAAACTCGGCATTGTATGCGAAGTTCAGTGTGGATGACAATTTGTACATTGCCTACAAGTGTTCTGGTCTAACGGTCCCAATAGTGACCTTCTTCTTGCTAATGATGGTTCTGGTCACGATATCTACATGATCTAGTGCCCACTTGATCATATCATAGTAAGGAAGAAGACATGGCCTGGATGATACTTTATGCATCTCTTCTTGGACGACAATCTTGTATTTGGTGGCCAAGTCGTCCTTCTCATTATCACTGGAATCGTCTGAATAGTTCACCAATTCAGACTGCAGAACCTCTGAGACGTATGACGAGGTCCTGACAGAATCAATACTTCGGGGTGAAGTATCAGAAACAATTGCCCTGAACTCTTAACAATTTCCTTGGATGCTTTTCGTGGGGCCATGACAGAGGACTCTGACTTAGCTCTTCTGTAGTAAAAATGTGTATACATACATAAATTAGCTTGACGAAAAACTTCTTTTGCGCAAGATAGAGATGAAATTTGAAAACAATGAGAGAAAGAACTCTATATTTCGAGCATTTAAAACCCTAGCATCCTTACGAACAGAATGGTCAAATCATTTTTTTGGGAAAGATTTTAGCAGTATAAGCAATATCTTTACCTGTCATTTCACCTTATTTCAAAATAAATGCCATAAATTTTTTACGAGTCGGGACATAAAACGACGCAAAAACATTTAAATTTATCCGTAGACTGTGCGTGTTTAAAAATCTCATTAATGCACTGATTATTTTGGCTTAACTCTTTTAATTAAGATTTATTTAACCTTTAATTACCCCTTTTCGGTGTTCGCTGTATCGGGAGATTTCATTCCTATCTTTCGACCTCCTAAAACCTGAGATCACGATGACGCGATCTGGTTAAGCGTAAATATAATCCGGATTAAGAGCTTAATTAATTAGTTTTGAAAGTATCTCACAACTTCACACATCGGGGATACAAAGGTAAGGTTTTTTGGAAGAGTGAATGCCGAAATTGAGAAATCTCGACGATGCTTAATTATGGTTTAAAGTAACTCACCCCTGGCATTAACACGGGTAACTTTTGAAAGTATCTCACAACTTCGCACATCGGGGATACAGAGGTAAGGTTTTTTGGAGTAGCGAATGCCGAAATTGTGAAATCCCGATGATGCTTAACTATGGTTTAGAGTATCTTTACTCTTGGTACTGGCCTAGGTAAACTTTTAGGGTCGTTTCGTGAGTTCGCGCTTCGAGGCTCATAAAATATGTGATTTGTAACTCCCGAAGAACGATATCCCGAGGTACATAAAGTGAAAATTCGTTTAATCGATTAAAAATTCTTTCCTTAAGAGTATAATGACCATTGTTGCTTCACGTGATGAGACTTCTGAGATTTTCGGTGAAATAAAAGAAAAGTAAAGACCAACTTTCGAATTAAGAATTAAGAATTAAAATTTGAAGTGACTGCAAAAAGGCGGCTCCAACAAGATCCATTCCCCAGGATGGAAATCCTTTTATGTTGGCAATAATCTCTACGTCTATTGAGATGAGCTTGTCCAACCACATGTCCCCGCCATGTGTGAATTCTAACAATTGTTTGACGCATGTGGTTGTGTACTGACCTCTTCCAAAATGTGGTAGGTCCACCAGACCTAAAATCCTTTTTTTTTGCAACCCCGTTTCCCATTGGAGTGGTTGATCAATCAGTTCCCCAACCTGATTCATGCCCATAGTCCCTAAGTATACCTAGAAAGTCTGGTCCTACCTGTACCTGATCTCGTATACGCAGTAGAATGATTTTTGTGAGAGGTTGCTTGCGAGGTGACCTAGGTACCTACAACTTGTCTTTCTTCGATGGTGGTGGTTGTCTCAAAGTTCCAACGACTTCTGGTTGTGTTTCGGAATACCATTCCTTCTGACCTGGGACATATTCAACTGTTTCTTCCAGTGGGTGGTCTAATATGGTCGTTTGAGACTCATCTAGCTCAATTATTGGTTCCTGATTCATCGTTGTTCCATTGATTTTTGGAGTTGCTTCGGTGTTCTCCGGTTGCACTTCCTTCAGGGTTTCTACTTCCTATTTCTATGGCTCCTATACCTCTACCATTATATAAATAGGTGTGCCCTTCGTTGCTGGTTGTTCGGTTTCTTCCACTATAGGCGTAGGATTCACTGGTGTTGTGTTTGGATATGGGATTTCATCGACATTGACGATATCTGATGACTGTTGTTCACTTTCTTTCAAATGTACTCGTGACCTGGTTTTAACTCTGGTTCATCTCACAGTCTGGCTCACTTCTACTGGCTTTGGTGGTGCCATGTCGGTGAATGTCGAATGGTTTCATGGTTTGAATGGTCTCTGTGATCTCTATGAACTCATCTCCATGATTTTTATCCTCTATCCCTCTTTGTCTTCTCTCTTTCCGCAAATAGACTCTGTGCTCCCGCGTCTGTGTGTTGTATGGGAAATGCATGAAACATGTTGAGGACGTTTCCTTAATTATGGGTTCAATGCACCTCTGTCAGTTTTGTACTTGCCATTTCTCCACCTTGCCATCTCCAGTTGGCGCGATTAATGTGGCATCCCATCGGTCCTTTTCGTCCTTTAATTCCGCCTAATGCTATCATGTCATACTCCTTTTGTCGAATTTCCTTTTCCAACTTGTTTCCCTTTAGAAGTGGTCGTTGTCCTTATCCTCACCGAGTTTTTGTTCCTAAGCGTGCATTCCCTTTATGTCTTTCGACGCACTGCACCTCTGTTGGTATTGTTGGTTTTTTTTTTTTTTTTAACTGCACGGTGCGTGCTCGACTATCCTTGTACAAATTTAGCCAGCTCCCATTGATCATCCCTCTGAGTTCTGCATCTGATAAGTCTCTCAACTGTACAGTTCCTCCATCCATGATAGGTTGTACTTCATATGGTCCCAGCCAGTGCATTCTTAGCTTTCTTGGGTGCTGAAACAATTTGTTGTCATACATCAGTACTAGATCTCCTTCCTTGAAAGTTATCTTTTTGATGTGTCTATCATGCCAAGCTTTGTCTATTTATTTATGAACTTGTTGGTGGAGCCCTACTAGCATTCGTTCTTCCTCCATGGTCATTAATTGATTCAGTCGCTCCTATACTGCACCTCGTTCTGTCATGTGGGTAATGGCTGCTACGTGCAAGCTTGGTACTAAAAATTCTAATGACACCACTACTTCTTGGCCATAGAACATTTTAAATGGAGTGTTCCCTGTCAAATTTTTGCAGGTAGTCCTACATGCCCATGGTACTGCTGGTACTTTGAGGTCCCAGTCGTCCCTTTTAATGTTACAGATCTTTGTCAGTGCATTCTCCAAAATTTTGTTAAATTCCTCCATTGTGCCATTTTCCTGTGGGTGATATGGTGTACTCTTATGATGATGGAATTCAAAATCTTAAGCCATAGTGCTAATAGTGTGGTTTATGAAGTGAGTGCCTTGGTCTCTGATCAAAATTATTTGGCACCCAAATCGAGTGATTACTTGTTCAAATAAAAAGTGTGTTGTTGTTTCGGTGCTGCAATCCTTTACTGGTGCGGCTTCCGCCCATCTTGTTAAATAATCTGTCACGGTGATAATGTACCTAGCTCCTGTTATTTTTGTTGGTGGGTTGATTGGTCCTACAAAGTCCATTTCCCACTTGTCGAATTCCTACAATGTTACTTGTGGTCGTAATGGCATCTTGTCCCTTCTATTGGGTTTACGTACTATTTGACAGACATCGCATCTTTAACAATACTCCTTCGAGTCTTTGTGAATCGTTGGCCATCATAGTCATGTACGCAATACCTTCTGCGCAATAGATTTGCCTACATAGTTCCCTCCTACTATTCCCTCATGGTCTTCTATTAAGACTCTTGGTCTTTCGTGTTCTAACATGTACCTTTGCAAGATGTTATCTACACCCATTTTGCATAGGTGTCCTACAATTAGTTGATAGTCGGGAACGCAGACTACCATTTTTTTCTTCTGTGTTGTGCTATATTCTTGCGGCACAGTACCTGTGCTCAAGTACTGAATGATATCTGTGAAGTGTTCATTAGCGATCTGGACTGAAAATAACTGTGCATCCGGAAAATTGTCTTTTAGATTCGTAGGTTCTTCTCCATTTGTGACTCTTGATAGATGGTCAGGTCCTGCATTCAATTTTCCTCACTTAAATATTACTACAAAATCAAATTCTTGAA
The DNA here is from genome assembly GCA_032191745.1 of Picea mariana. NCBI lineage: Eukaryota > Viridiplantae > Streptophyta > Pinopsida > Pinales > Pinaceae > Picea > Picea mariana. The sequence continues at coordinate 25,188 of JASDQU010101276.1, read as the reverse complement.
ATAGTAGTAACCATCGACAGATTCTTCCCCCTAACATTGTCTTGTTCACTAGGTATTTCAGGGTTGAGTGATCTGTAAACATCTTGAAGTGTTTTCCCAATAAGTAATCTCTAAATTTTTGCAGTGCGTAGACCATAGCTAGGCCTTCTCTCTCTGTAGTGTTATAGTTATGCTCCGATTCTGATAGTTTTCTGCTCACAAATTCTATGGGCTGATCCAAATCCCCCACTCCCAACTGCACCAAGATATCTCCAAGCACTATGGCTGATGCATCTACATGGGCATGAAATTTCTTCTCCCAGTCTGGAAATACTATTATCGGCGCGATGACCATTTTTTCCTTCAGGGTATCCAGACCGTGTTGGCACTCATCATTCCACAGATGACCGTGTACCCCTTTCGTAGATGACAGACCTTGTTTGCATAATATATGGCCCAACAATATCCCAAATGGTGTTCTGAATATGCATTTGCTTATGTTCAGTAATATCTGGCATTGTCTACAGACTTTGACATGGTCTTTCAACAAACTATAAACTGGTCGGTCGTCCAAGTATAGTTCTAGGAATTGATGGATGGATTCTTTAAACGTGGAGATGACTACTCTGGAGAACATTGTTGGTGCATTCTTCAGTCCAAATGACATGACTATGTATTGGTAGGATCCCCATTATATCACAAACGTGGTCTTGTATCTATCTTCATGTGCTATCTTGATCTGACGGTAGCCTGAGAATCCATCAGTGAATGAGTAAGTTTCATGTCCACCAACGTTCTCTAACACTTCATCTGTGAAAGGGGTAGGGAATGGGTCATGCAGGCATGCATCGTTCAACTTCCTCAAGTCGATGCATATCCTTATCCCTCCTTGTTTCTTGTCCTAAACTACCATCAGGCTTATCCATTCTGATTCTTCGACGAGTTCTATGATTTCGACTTCGAGCATCCTGTCGATCTTGTCTTTGAATTTCTATTTATATATTGGGTTTAGTCTCTACGGTCGTTGTATGATCAATCTCACTTCAGGTCTGATTGGTATCTTCATTTATCCTAGCTCTCCAGCTATACCCTTCATCTCTGTAAATGTTGTGGGAAACATGTCATTGTATTCATGCAGTAACTCTGTTATGATTTCTATTGTTTGCTCATCCCAGTAATCTCCAATGTTGGCCATTTTGGGATGCTCAACTCTCCCAATATTGACTTTATTTACCTTGATCGGTGCAACAATGGATTTTGATTCTATAGGTGGACCTTCCACTTCTCTTTCTCCTTTTTCTTCTTCAATCTGAATGTCACATGAATCAACTTCGTCTGGTGCTTCTTGTTGCACATGGTAACATGACAACAGTTCCTTAATTGTCTGTTTGTTCCATTGTTGTTCTTCTGTGATAAGTTGTACATTTTGTTCTTTGATGAATATCACTACGTTTTTTTCTTTGATGAATATCACTCCTCTTATCTATTTAAGAGCAACATCTATGTTGGGTTTTTAATGTTCGAATGACAAAGTGATTGTAAAATTTTGTTGCAATGTCGTTCAGGTCGTGGTTCCCTTACACAGTTCCTGGTCTATATACCAGTTCGTTAGTACTCCCTCCAAGGTGTGTATAAAATGATGAGTCCATTCCTCTAGGGGCGTCATTTTCCACAATGTTCTACACTCCTCCAAGTGTTCCGCTAGTACCCCTTGTCCATCATACTTCTGTTGCTTGTTGTTTTAATGTTGTGCGTCGAACCTTATGCAAAGTAACCACTTACATAGGTACTAGTCTGTGATTGTTTCTTTGTGTGTGCCCCACCATCTTGTAGGTGTGCCCTTGAGTGGTATATCAAGTGAAAACAATCTTTTATTCTCTAAAACTGCATCTTC
>JASDQU010101275.1:263641-275721 GCA_032191745.1 Picea mariana | reverse complement strand
AATTGTATATGTTGAACAATCCTGAACTTCCTCTGCTTCATCCCACCATGTGAGATAGTCTGTTGCGGTGATGATATATCTATCCTTTGAATTCTTAGTAGGTGGATTAATTGGTCCAACAAAGTCTATAACCCACTTTTCAAAGGCTTATAGTGCTCTAACTGGCTGGAGAGGTAATTCATCTATGCATGATGGCTTCCCTACTCATTGGAAAATGTCACAATATCTATCATAAGATTTATCATCCTTGAATAATGTTGTCCACCATATCCCACCTTGAATTATCTTAAGTGTTGTAGATTTCCCTCCAACATGTCCTCCTGCAACTCCACTATGGCATTCCCACAGGATATATTTCCTCTCATGGGTTAGGAAACACCTTATGAGGATGTTGTCTAGTCCCATATTATAGCTTTTTCATGCAATCAGTTGGTAGTCTGTTGCTCAAACTACCAACTGTTGTTTCTGGCTTGCATAATAATTTTATAGGTAGGTCCCTGAGCTGAGGAAGGAAACATTGTCTTCAATAGACTCTGGGATGGCTTCAATTGAAAATAGGTCTGCATCAAGGAGATGGTTGTCCACTACTCCTCCACTTTCCCTTGATTCCATTATGGAAAGGTGGTCTGGAGCTACTTTACATCTTCCAGGATTGACAATTACCTCAAATAAAAAATCATGAAAGAGTAAGAGCCATCTACAAATACTTCCCTCAAGGAATGAATTATTAACTAGGTACTTCAACCCAGAATGGTCAGTAAAAAACCTAAAATGAGAGCCTAGTAAATAGTGTCTGAATTTTTTCAATGCATAAATCATAGCTAGACCTTCCCTTTTGGTTGTTGTGTAGTTATGTTCGGCTTGAGAAAGTTTTCTACTAGCAAACTAAATAGGGTGGTCCATATTCCCTTATCCTGGTTGCAAAAAATGGCTCCCAGGGCGATACCTGAAGCATTCACATGTACATGGAATTCAATCTCCCAGTTAGGGTATATAATAATGGGTGTAGTAATGAGTTTTTCCTTGAGGATATCAAATGCCTTGTCACATTCAACTGTCCACCAAAATGATTTGAACTTATTTAGTAGTTTCTCCACTGGTGCAGTGATACTTGCATATATTCTAATGAAGATAGAGAAGTATCATGTATTCCCAAGTGTTGAGTGCAATTGTTTATCACTTCTATGTGGTGGCATGTTCAGGATAATCACAACTTTAGCTGGGTCCACCAGGACTCCTTCCCAACAAACAATGTGGCCTAGCAGGTTGTCGTGCGCTACGCAGAAAATACACATAGGTTCAGAGATATAGGTAATTTCTGACATCTATCAAACATAACCTATAGTATCCATAGATGATCCTTAAGCAATTTGTATACAGTCCAATTGTTTATGTATACTTATAGAAACTTGTGTATGAAGCCATGAAATGCTGCTATAACGATCCTGGAGAAGATTGTCGGGGAATTATTTAAGCCAAAATGAATCACATTGTACACGAATTACCCCCACTTAGTTATGAATGTGTTATTATTCTTGTATTCTTATGAAATTATGACTTGGTGATACCCCAATAACCCATCTATAAACGAATAAGATTATTTCCTCGCAATACTATCTAACACCTCATCGATGAAGGGTGTTGGAAATGGATCATGCACACATGCATAGTTTAGACTCCTGTAGTTGAAAAAGATATGAATGTCTTTTGTATCCTTCTTTCTCCATATTAGTATGGGGATCACCCATTGTGCTTCTTCGACGGGAAAGATCAGTCATGCCGCGAGAAATTTTTCCACTTCCTTCTTGACCTTCTATTTTACCTTGGGATTGAGACAATATGGTCTATGCTTCATGGGTTTTGAGTCAGGTTTTAGCCTGATCTTCATGTCCCCCATGGATTCTTTTATGCCTTTAAGTTTTAAGAAGGTTTTTGGGAATAAGTCCTTGTATTCCCACAATAGGCTCTAGACTTCATTCATGGTTTTCTCATCCCAATAATCTTGTATGGAAGCTATCTTAGGATGATCTTCACTCCCCTGCAACTTCAGGGGATTCTTATAGGAGATACATGTATGATTGGGTATAGTGTCCTATATTTATCTAGTACATTCAATTTATTTGATATTTAGGTTTCTAAGTTGTTCTAATTCATTGGATTTTTCCAAGCCTTTATCAATTTTACAACAAGATAAAGGCATTCTGATAGGGTTGTGGCCTAGATTGGAATGAAGCAAATGGGAATGATCAAAAAATACTACTAGGCTTGATATTTTTTTACAAATGTCAGTAAATAGAATCTCTTGAATTATTTGAAGGACTAAGTGAATATCAAGGAACTTATCGATGAAGGAGAAATCTCTGCAAAATCGGTCTTTTAAGGTCTTCCAATAACTTGTTTGTATTTTGGTATCCTCATGCGTGTACCAATATTTTGAGATCACACCTAGCGAGTGGAAAAATATCTGAACCCATTGCCGAGAGGGTACTTTTGAAACTCACCATTTATTTAAGTAGTGCTCAACTTGCACTCTGGGGTCAGACTTCCCATCAAACAGTTGCATACCTTGAAAATCCATGCTCATGTCTTCTTTCAATTGATCGCTACTAAGGAATCTGCATCAAATAGCTCTCTTTTAATCCTCTCAATCCAAAATCAAGTCTCTATGAGTGTCCCACCATCTAGCCAAGGTATCCTTCAAGGCTATATAAAAAAATGAGATTCTTTTGTCTGGCACAACTTTTCCTTCTATGTCCGTGAGAAATATGTCCAAGTTTGAAGTACCATCATATGTTGGGTGATTCCTTATCTTGGTTCCAATCCATATCGTTTCCCTAATAGTTTTAAAACATCTTGAGGATATTTCATATGAACGTTGCTTCCAACTATCAAAATTCAGTTTTGAGTTGTCAGCTGACTGTATGCTTCTCCAACTTACAGATCCATATGCAGTGGGGCTAATATAATCCGACCTCATCCCTATTGTTATGGTGTATAACTAGTCAAGAACTTCTAACTCCATGTTATTATCCACTAGATCAATATATATAGGCCCCAAGTATAGATCTAATGGTTGGACTACCTTTATTCCATCCACCTCAAACATTATGGTGTCCCTCTTTAAGTCAATGACAACATAATTTTCATATTCCTAGTCAATTCCTAATAAGGAAAGGTAGAGGTCTTTTTCTCCCATGATTTCAATCACTTCAAAATCAACTATTGTTTTAACTCCTGCAACATATACCTCCACATTTCTGGCCTTCCTACTGGGAAAATGTAGTATTGGTTTTCTNTAAGTCAATGACAACATAATTTTCATATTCCTAGTCAATTCCTAATAAGGGAAGGTAGAGGTCTTTTTCTCCCATGATTTCAATCACTTCAAAATCAACTATTGTTTTAACTCCTGCAACATATACCTCCACATTTTCTGGCCTTCCTACTAGGAAAATGTAGTATTGGTTTTCTATTCTCAGCTGGATGGGGGAATACACTAACTGAATTTTCCCTAGAGATTCCCAAGTATTTTTGGGTAAGATATTGACATCTGATCCCATGTCCAACATGAAATGTTTAATCTTAAAGTCATCTAACTGGGCTTATAACCTAAATTATTTTCCAGTTCGCACCTTCCTTCTTTTTATTCTCTATTTATTCTTCTTAGGGAGGTTGGTGGTTACAATGGTTTTTGGAGTTACCTGATCTCCCAGGACTAGGTACAGGGTGTTCTTCAACTTCTCATTAAGTCATTCATCTCCCAAGATCTCAAAGAATAATTGAAACTAGAGGTTAATTACATTATGGCACTACTCAGGGTGTCTTCTCGAGTTTAAATGATTCCTGGGCACAGATGGTGAGGCAGGGGATTGAGTAATATTTGGTTAAAGGATGACTTTAAAAGGATTTTAAACTATTTATGGAGCATATGTACCTTTAAATATTTCTATTGCATCTTTGAAAAACAATTTTTTTTTGAAAGGGTCATACTTGTCATCCTTGGGGGTTTCTTTCTGAATCTTGGGATGATTGTCTGCATCTACCCCAATTTTTTCTCCTCCGCGATTAATGATGTTGATTTTGGGTATCTTCCCTTTGAATTACCTCCTAAGTTCTAAGCTTATGAAGTTATCTCCTCTTTCATGAACTCGGTCCTCCCACTTCACGATCAGGTTTGGGCAATAATCAGTTATGCAAATGTTAGTTTTGGAGTGTGAACATCATGGTCATCTCGGGTGAGGATAGTCTTTGTCCAGGTGTCCTTGTTCATAATAATTGTAACATTGGCATGTTCCACTTCCTCCATTCCTCCCTCCTCTAAATCCACCTCCATCCCCACCCCACCAACCTCTTCTAGGTCCTTGGGGTGTTTCATTTACCCTGAATGCAGTTTGATCCATTCTATCGGCAAGCACATATAATTCTCTACATTGGTTTGTTTCATGCGTTGCATAAGTGCAAAATTCACAATGTATTATATTAGGTACATGCGTGCACTTCTGCATGATGGGGAAGTTCCTTGGTGCATTCCTGTGAGTCTGACAGATTTCATAGTACTCGACTATATGGGCAGTTTGGGTTCTTGGAAAAGCATGGTATTGAATCAATGCCTGGAATGGTGGAGTTGCATATACTTGCACAAATACTCTCTTTGGCCCTGTAGGAGGGGGGTCATCGAGTTGTGTGGAAGTACCATCCCCTTCATCCATGGACACACATTTGTCACATTCCCCTTTGTATAGAACCTTGTGCACCAAACTTGAGGTCATCCTAGTCTAGGTAGAGTTAATTCTTGGATCTTCTCCTTTAGTGTCGATATTTGTCCCTTGGAGTTGTGAAAGGTTTGGGTCTACTATAGGTTTGGTTACCCTCAGTCTCCTTGGGTATCCTGACATGGATTTAATATTCATTGATTGTTCCAAAGCATCTATCAAGGTGGTTATCCTTTGTTGCATCAGGGGGATTCATGTCAAGGGTAGCATCCTTTGGATGTACCATTCCCTCTGATGGTATTCATGAATTATATGTGCTAATATCCCGATAGCTTCCTTAAACTTATGACTATACTCCCATGCAGATTAACCCTCTTGTTTTTGAATCTCCTGCAACTCAGAGAGAGATTATTACTCTAAATGAGGTAGCTTGAATTTGGTGATGAATTTCTGGTGCATTTGGTCAAGGGTAAAGACTTGTCCTTGCAACCCAGGCTCAATAGCATTCATGTACCACTTGAGGGCACAAGCCCTCAAAATAGTGTGGAATTAAACTAACTTGTTTGCATCTAGAGTCCCTCTGGACCTCCATATGGACTCACATAGAAACCGATGTTGCTCTACATCCTTGTCTCCTTTACCCTATAATTCTGGGTATCGGGTGATTGAGTCTCCCATGTGTCCAGTAATTTCGGGTCTTATTGTTCCTACCAAAATGAATCCTAATGGAACGATTTGCGATCTACCAAGAGACCCTAATATCCTCCCATTGTTCAAACTCATGGATTTTGACATATTCACTAAATTTAACGGAATAGAAATTGCATGAGTATGCGGTACAAATATTACCAAGGGTATAGAGGGATCCTAGGGGATGGGCGACTCGGGGATGGTTCCACTAACTTCTGGGAGGGTTTCTTTGATCTAGGGGGTCTCGGTTTCTTACTCTCGAGCAGCCTAATCAACCTCATTCCCGAATCCTCCTGAGGTCGGGGCCAAATCTTCTCTGCCTTTCAAAAGATCCATATCTTCTTTTTCTTCCCTTTCATCTACGCAATCCTTTTCTCATCCCCCTACTTGGGGACTTCTTTCTCTCCCCTCTTCTCTTTCCTGAAATCTTAGAGTAGCCAGTATTTATTGTCTTCTCAACGTCCACAACTCTTTCATCTTTATTTCATCCATTTCTCCTGGTTTGATTTCTTTCCGCAACACCTCAGACTGCTTTGATTCTTTCTTTACCTTTCCCCACCACCATTTCTCAACTATGGAGGCTCTCCTCAAGGCTCTCTCACTTCTTGTGATCTTCTATCGTAGATCCCCCATATTTCAAAGAACCTGTTCCCCTTCATAGATCATGAACCTGCCCCAATATCACCCCACCCAGAGCGCAGGTGTTTAGTGTTGGACACACTGAACACACTTAGAGGGGGGGGGGTGAATCAGTGTAGGTCTCTTTTTAAAACTTCCCTTCACAAAAAGTATTAGCTAGCAATCACCAATTACTCAACACTCATTACTATCATTTATAATCAGTTGTATGTGAACATATATCAACAACATATAAAAACAACATATATCATCAATAAGTCATCACCACAAGGAACACAAACAACACAATATGTATGTACACTTTTATTTTTATTACAGACTACAGTCCTTGGGTTATCAACACCAACTGAATAGAGTTACAACTCCACATGAGCACCAGCTCTACAATGCAAGACTCAACTTATACAAATTAGGACCAACTGAGAAGAGGAATCAATCCTCAACATATACCAATATGTTAACAGGTACGCGACCTGTCAGTAGTGCAATATGCGTATGTACTACAACCTGTGTATGCCTTAGGATTTTCTCTCTATGAAAAATACAGACCCTTTTCAACCTTCAGTCACATCTACTTTTGTCTTTCATTGTGCCATATGAACCATAACCAGTCACAACATATCCATGCTCTCCCACATCTTACTCATGCTACTCAACCATACAATATGAATGCTACTTAGTCATGTATAAGCAATGAGTATACTATGGAAATCATATCAGTACTGAGTCATAAGAGTGCTTCTCACTCTATCAATCAACCAACATAACCATATCACAACAACCATACCAATAATTTCTTAAGCATTCACCATACAATAAGTAAGAGTATCCATCAAGACAACTAAGTAACCATACCATAGTTTCTATGGTAGATTTGAGCCCATAGAATGTAGATCTGGAACTTGCTTTAGACTTCAAGAACCTAGCATCAACTTACACTCAAGTTTCCATGACTTCATCCAATTGTACGCACTCTGCCTTCCTTCAGCCCCTTGATATTCTCTTCAAGATATGCTCAAGAGATGATTTTCACAAGAGACCCTTGCTTCTTATTTATGCTCTCCAAGTAGCTTCCTTAGAAGAATGTTCTAGGCCACTTTGTCCACATAGTCATCTATGTCTAACTTTTCCCAATTTTCCACTTGTCCATGTATCCAATAGTCACTTGACCACTTAACCCATTTTCCTCATTTTAGGGTTAACCTTCTTATAACCAATTTCCATAATTAGAAATTTCTCCATTTACTTTATTATTTAAATAATCTTCCTTGACTTTGTCACTTCGCTTTATTATTTAAATAATCCTCTTTGATTTTGTCACTTCACTTTAATATTTAAATAATCCTCTTTTACTTTGTCATTTTATTATTTAAATAATCCTCTTTGATTTTGTCACTTCACATTATTATTTAAATAATCCTCTTTGACTGTGTCATCTCACTTTATTATTTAAATAATCCTCTTTGATTTTGTCACTCACTTTATTATTTAAATAATCCTCTTTGACTTTGTCACTTCTCTTTATTATTTAAATAATCCTCTTTGATTTTGTCACTTCACTTTATTATTTAAATAATCTACTCTTTGCAAGCACTTTGATTTCTTTGACCTTTTGGGGCTTCAAGCCAACATATGAGGGTCCTCCAACTTCATAAGGCCATAACTCTCAAACTGTGAGGAGTTATGTGAAGTTCCACATACCACCGGAAATGGCTTGACAAGCATTATCCATCTAGTATAGTTTAACTAACAAATTCACTGATCTTCATCTCATTATTCGACAATTAAACATGGGTTATCTAACCTTAATACTAGGATAACTCAACCACAAAGAGTCTTCCCTTGAGAGAATTCACCATGAGGGGACCACTTTGGAGTTCACTGCAATAATGCATCATCTTTACATCCATGTAACTACAACTCATTGATCCATCTTCATCTATGCATATGACTATGAATCCTCTTGACATCAAGGTCAATACATGATCCATCAATCAAGTTCAATACATGATCCATAAATCACTACATCAATATACTATGAAAATACATTGTTCATTTGACATCAATCCTTTGGCATCAATGAAAACATGATCCAACAATATCCCCCTTTGGCATTGATGGCAATACTAACATTGATGTGAACACCAATCATTGATGACAACATGTAGACAAGGCATTGCTCTACATCAATAGGAATCTCAATCACATCAATGTGACTATCTCTTCCCCTTTGAAATCAATGGAAAAGGGTCATTGTCCCCTTGGGGTTGATGCCCCTGCCTGAACTCTCCTTGGGGTTTCTCCCCCTGTCTAAATTCCTTTGATCTTCCTCCGAATAATATCTCCCCTTTTGAACAAAGGATATCACTCTGATGTAATGTTGAAGATATATAGCTCATGATCCCCCTGTGCCCATCACTCCCCCTGGAACTATGCCTCTGTGGTATTTCTCCAAGTATAGGTCTCTTTTTCAAATATTTATCTTTGCATCTGATAAATCTCTCCTCCTGGAATAATGGGAAGAAGAATGACTCCCCCTATGGGTATGTCTCCCCCTATATCAGGGATGATTTTAGGGGCTAAATTTCACTCATGGGCTAATTTTCCATGGTTTTCCCAAAAGAGGATTCACTATTCTAAAAATGATTCACCCAAATTCTATAGGATAAAATTATTTTACCTTAAAAATAGCCAAATATTTATACAAACTATATAAAATCCTCAGAAATTTGTTTTTTTTTATAAAAATATCGCCAAACATTTATAGTTGGCATATGAAGGATTAGTAATATTCGCCAAGGTTTCTACATTTTAAAATAAATTTCCATCCTTAAAATCATCCCTGCCCTATATTTTCTGCAATAAGAAAAATATACTACCACTGAAATATGCTTCTACTGCAAATGCTACTGCTCAACCAGAACATTGATCAACTTCTATTTCTATGAAGATCGTTGGACCTATCCATGCATCTAAGATAGTCTTTCAACACTCAACCATATATCACCACCATACATACAAAAATTATGTATTCCAAAATATAATCATGAAAACCTGCAACAAACATGTCAGACCCTGCAACATAGAGTTATACCATCATACCATGCTGCAACTCATATGCATAGCCCTTTTCCCAAGGATTTTTACCACAGATACGCGACCTACTGCACAGATAGTTCGCATATGTATGCGACCTATTCATAGGTCAACTTGCATATGTACGCAACTGTTACCATTGTAAACTGCGTATGCTTCTAAATATGAAAAAAATGAGCTTCCCTTAAGGCTTCCATTCTTCTCTGGTTGTTCAGTCTTCTTTACTCACTTCTAAAGGTGTCCCTGCTTCTCTGAACTTGAGCTCTGAGCTTCCATCTTTTCAAAAATGTCTTCCTTCCTAACTTCATGCCTTCTTCTAGTCATGCTATATGAAGTCCTCATCATGGACTTTGTTCTTGTGTTCCAACAATCCTGGGATTTGTGGCCAAATCCACTACAGTTGTAGCATCTCATGGTGTGACAATGAGCAACAATATTTCCTACTTGATTACATCCCCAACACCTTAGGGTGTTATGAAATATTTCACTATCTTTCCTTGCATAATATCTACATTCCAAAGCTTTTTGACCATATTCATTACATGAGTAACATTGACCATGGAAAAAAATTTCATACCTTTGCTTTGGTGTCCATATTGAAGGTTTCTTGAATTTGCTTTGAGATGTAATGATGGCTTCTTGATGCATTCCTTGCTTTGTTCTTTTGGAACTTTCCTTGCCTTGTGTATATGATTGACTTGCAACAACATTTCCATCCTTTGAGAGTGAGGGACTTACCTCATGCTTCTTTGAAGTTATTTCTTCAATATGTGTAGCTTCTTTCTTGTATCCAAGGCATTATTTATCATTTGGTGATATTTGACTATCCAAGATCTCATTCAAGATTGTTGAGTTATTCAAAAATTTGTTTGAATTCTCTTCTTTCTTTCTAAGATCAACAACTTCATCTTCCAACTTATGACATGAATCTTCCTTTTCATTTACTTGATTCCTTAGTAATTCATCTACCCTTTTGGCTTCTTCAATTTGTGTCTTGAGATGGACATTGACTTCAAGACTTTTTCTAATCTCATCATCTAGTTTCTTATTCTCTTATATTTCATTCTTTAGTCTTTTGATCTCTTCTTCTTTTTATTCTAATTGAGTCTGTTTACTTTCTTCTTGTTCCTTGAGCATTTTCTTTAACTTCAATATATGCCTTTGATTATTTTTAAGAAACCTTTTAGTGTTCTCAAAAAGATAGCTATATTCTATGTAACAATGGTCATAGTTGTATTCAAATAGACCTCATTCTACTTTCCTTTTAAGCTCTGATAGTTCTTCTTATACTTCTTCCATGGGATAACTATCATCTAATTCTGCACATACTATCTCTATATTTTCTTCTTCACTTGTAGAGAAATATTCAACATCATCACATTTTGAAATAATGAAATCAGGGGTTTTTGGATATTCTTTACCTTCATTTATCTTGATGGAGTTGTATTTAGTGTCTTCCGTCTTGCTTTGGTATATCTCCTCTAGCTTTAGCCATAGATCCTTGGAAGAAGTGCATTGTCCCATGATCTCTTTGATAGAACTTGAGAGTCCACTAAGAATGGTCTTGAGAGAAATGCATCATTCTTGTTTTCTTCCCTTTGATATGCAAAATTTGACTTGTTCTTCAAAGGAACTAATCCACCAACAACTGATTTCCAAACACCCACTCCTATTTCCTTCAAATGCACTTTCATTGTTAAGCCTTAATATTGGCTCATTACCCCTTAATTGGGGCATATTAGATTAGTAATGCTATTTTATTTATGTCGGCTCTAGGAAATTAGTTGTAATTTAGATTAGTAATGTTATTTTAATTATGTCGGCTTTAGGCCACTATTTGTAATTATACCTCCTAGTCTCCTATATATACCAAGGAGACATTTTCTTTTGAATCATCTTGTACTTGAACATTTAAGTGGGGTAAAAGGAGGTTGCCCCCTCGAAGAGGCTTATTATCTGATATTATCTCTTTTTCAAGGCGTTGAGTACTTTTCCTGAGGTTTTTCTATGCTATATTGAAGTTTGGTTCTTAACATATGGTATTAGAGCTCAAGGTCTTGGGGTTTCGCTGCTACATCTAAGACACCGTGGAATTTTCACTATAACTTTTTTTCTACAATGTTTCAAAAGGAACGTCTTGGAGGGTATTTAGAAGACAGATCAAGGTACGTTGGGTTCAAAATTTAGCTCCTGAGGCCTTATACTTTTAGAGATATAGCCTTTACAAGATAGGGTTTTGGAATCATCCTGAAATGAGTCTTTGCAGAATTTTCGCTATAAAAAAATTTCTGTAACGTTTCAGACCCTAAAATCCAGGGGGCATTTACAGAAATTAGTTTTTTATCTATGGTAAAAATTTAAGCTTCTGGGTCATCATAAATTTGTATATACACCTTGTGTAAGATAGGGTATCTGACTAGTCCTATTGGCTAGTCTCAAGAAGGTGTTCCAGGTAAAACAATCATAACTTCTTCCTAGAGTATCCCAATTGGGTGGGACTGGTTGCATTGGATCGTGGACAGTCTATAGTATTTTGGGTGTGAGTTTCAGAATTTTATATCAATTATTTTGTGCGGGGCACACTATACAAGTGAGATCTCCTGGAAAGGCCAAAAATCAGCAAGTTGTGGGGAAGTTATCATAAATTCCACTTGGCACATCCAATTTTGATCAGACCTATGGAATTGAAGAGAAGACATATCATAGAAATACATAAAATAAAGTTTCATACCCAGAAGGTCCAAAAATTGGGAGATACAATAGAATACATATTGTCTAGCAGAACCACCTCAAAATCAAGGTCAAAAGTGATACTTGGCCAACATGCCACCCAAAAAGGGAACTTCTACACCAAATAAGCCTCCAGAAAATCCTACTTGGACTCTTGATGAAGGTGAAGAAATGCGTAGGGACATAAATGATTTACAAAAGAAGACAGTAACT
>JASDQU010101275.1:245655-256802 GCA_032191745.1 Picea mariana | reverse complement strand
CGGAAATGATATGACCTAAATAGTGGATCTATTTCTGGAAGAATGAACACTTCAACAACTTCCCATACAATTTGTTCTCTCTAAGGCAGGACAACACTATTTGTAAGTGTTCCTCATGTTCTCTTTCATTCTTGGAATAGATGAGGATGTCGTCTAGAAAGACTTGTACAAAACGATCTAAGTACTTCCGGAATACGTCGTTCATGAGGCTCATGAATACTACTGGTGCATTGGTCAATCTGAAAGGTACTACAACAAACTCGTAATGTCCAAACAAAGTTCGAAAGGCAGTTTTTGGGATATCACCTTCCTTAATCCTTAACTGATGATACCCTGATCAAAAATCAATCTTGGAGAATACCGCTGCTCCTTTCATCTGATCGAAGAGGTCATCTATTCGCGGCATTGGGTACCTATTTTTCACTGTAGCACGGTTCAAGTCCCTGTAGTCTATACACACTCGTAAGGATCCATCATTCTTCTTTACAAAAATTACTGGTGCGCCCTAGGGTGAGACACTGGGCCTTATTAGCCCTAAGTCTAGTAACTCTTTCAACTGCATTTGCAATTCACAAAGTTCCAGCACTGTCATCCGATATGGAATCTTGGAGATTGGTTCTGCACCAGGTTTTAGCTCAATAGTAAAATCAAGCTCCCTCTCAGGAGGTAACCCTGGTAACTCGTTCGGAAAAACATCCTGAAATTCTGACAATACCGGGTACTGATCCAATGAGGGTCCTTTCCTTTCATTCACTGTTTCCACTACATACAATCGACACCCTTGTCTCAAGCATCGCTTAACCTTCATAGTTGATATAAAGCGTAATGACACTTTTCTTTGTACACCCTGGATCTCTACTGGTCTTCCTTCATCGTCGACACAAAGCACCCTCTTTGCGAAACAATCTACCAAAGCTCGGTAAGTTGCTAACCAATCCATTCCAATGATTAGATCATATGCCCCGAGAGAAGTGAAATATACCTTTAACCTGGTAGTACACACTCCCAAGTCTACTATACAATTATCGACACTAGGTCCTACTGCTTGTTTTTCCCCCGAAACCATCTCGACTTGTTTAAAGTCATCGTGCTCGTAGGCTGCCAACCCACTCTTTTCTAATGCAGATGGTGAAATGAAACTATCCTTCGCACCAGAATCAAACAAAATCTTAACATTAATATGATTTAGCATACTTGATGACTCCACCACCGTGGATTGATGTTCAGCCTGGCAGTTATTAACTGCTGCGTAAATCTGGTGGCTGCTACTTGATCTCCCCATCGGTGCCTTTCCTTCTCTATGCATGAACCCTGATTGTAACTCTGGGCAGTCACGATGGTAATGGGGTCCTCCGCACCCCCAACAGGTAACACAAGATTGAACCTGTGCACTGTTATGTGACTGTCTCTGAAATGAGTTCCTTCCCCTGGAACCCCTGCCCCTACTCGTTGTTTTCTGAGATGGTTGTGGACCTGTCTGTGTCGTTGGTGATGAACGAGACGTTGCACTCGCTACCATTGAAATCTCTGCGGCTACTGTCCTAGGAGTGACTTTGTTACCATATGGCAGTGGCCTTGAGCCCCCTCCCCTAGGAAATGTCATCGGGGCCTTTCCTATGAATCCCGGGCGATGCGAAAATGTCGGTCTTGTACCTCTCCTCGAAAAGTTCCCAAGATACTGTGTTTGGGGTAAGGTGCAGTTGTCTTTCCAGGTTGCCCCACCAGTTCAAGGCACTATCTCTTAACTAAAAAATGGCGATCTTTGCCTTTGAGTTGGATGCATAGTCCCTTAAGGCAAAACACCTTGTCATGCCTTCCAACCATGCTTCCGCGCATTCACTGGCACGACCCCCAGAAAACTCCGAAAGTTTGATCTTCTGCAATTCTCGCGTGATGTCTTTAGGTGGAGGTCCTCCCCCTAAATCCCTTGACGCTTCTGGATTACCCGTTCTAGATGGTGGGGGTTCCACTTCAGTCCCTGCCGGTTGTCGCCCCTTTAAAGTTTCGTTAATGGCTTCCAACGAGCGCAGTATGAGGGCTAGTTTGGGCGATGGTGGTGGTGGCGCTGGCAGTGTTGGCGGTGCTTGCGACGACACTCCCCTGCCTCGACTCCCTCGAGTCCTGACCATCCTGTATGCTTTAACCTGCATCAACCAAGTTGTCAGGGTGAGTTCGAGGATGTTTCAAATTGGTGCTACTCAAACTAGAAACAGGGTTAGGTGTAATTTTTCTTTACTTGTCTGTAAACAGACATTAATCCTTTAGGGGATTGGCTAGGTTAGGATTAGGATTAAGCGTCTAAGCTTGATTTCTTTGCCCCTATGAAAACAAACTATTGGTTCCCTTGCCTTGTAGCTATGCTATCCTTGCACCATACTCGCCAATTCCTATGCTTACCCTCCTAGTGCATATGACGCCTCCTCCCCGCCTGTCCCAGTCTAAGTCCTTTTAACTTTTCCCTTACGACTAAATATCCTCCAGTGCTTGACTTGTGAGCTTTTCCCTTGGCGCGCAGTGTTGGCGTTATCGAATGCTACATTGAGATTTAGCGTTGACTTTGACTGGTGGAATGGAGTGGAGGGAATTGGCACTTGGCTCGATGAGTCGTGTGTAAGGTCTCATGAGCCTAACACTTGGATAATCAAAGATTATTCTTCAGGCTAGTACCTTGCTATTATTGATAATTAAACTATTTATATGCGAATTTATTTGTAAAAGTGATATGTGTGGCGCCTTGGTGTTAGTGTTCTTCTTAAGACGCTTTGCTTGGTGGGGGTCATGGGTTCAAAACCCTTTAATTAAGTGAAATAATTCAATTTTTTTTTTTTTTTTTACTCATTTAAAAAAGAAAATACCTAATTAATTTGGTTAAATTAACATGTGTAAAGACCTAATTAAATTAAATTAATTAAATTTTAAACTAATTTAAAACAATTTACTTAAGAATTTAAAATTAAAAAAAATAAATAATTCTTGAAACTTTATTTTAAAATAATTGTAATTAAAATAAAAAAATTAAAACAATTAATTTATTACAATTAAAATAAAAAAAATAAAAAATACTCGTGAAATACTATACATATAAGGAATCGGCATCGTGGATCCTCGCATGACGCCCACGTGCCCCCTCCCCCAGGTGCTCATCCCTTTCAAGACTCCTCTTCGTGGCCTTGTGTGCGCTGGTGCTAGTCTGGTCATGGCTTGTGAGTATTATGCATTGGAGATTTCATATTTGCGCTTCTGACGGGTCTCAAACGCCTGGATTAGAAAGATAAATGGTGCTTAGATCTGTTTCGAAATGCCATGATTATGATATTTGGTCAAAGAGTGATATGCAGGATTCGGTGTTCAAACCTTCTGAAGAGATGATGCGCCCTTGTTCCAGACCCGGTTTCAGCTCGGTGTTGTTCTGGTCTCCTGGTTAAGCCGGGGAGGCTGTGCGCACGCTGGAAGACATAAGAGAGGTCGCGTTATTTTTCCCTGCTCTTTTAGAAGGTTATAATAATAATTAAATGGTGGACGGTTATGCGGAGGTCGCGGGTTCAACACTGATTGACCCTCTCTTTTGAAAGGATCTAAGCTCTGGATAATATATGCTTAGCTGTAGTGGACGTAGAAACCGGCCAGGTCACAGATACGTGCTTCAAGACGTTTGGTTGTGGTTCTGCGAGTGTAGAGATGCGTTGTGCGTTAAGATTTTTCTTCGGTGGCTTGGATTTTGCATGAGCTACAGAGCCATGGAATCCCTTTCGATTCGTGGTTGAATCGATCCATGCGTCCGAAGGTACCTGGGCCGATCCCATTGATCATCACATAAATACCCACCTGTTGAAGAAAGGGAAATTGAATAAATAAAATCGATCGAGCGAGTTGCGGTGCACAATGGGAAATAGTTCGGATTTCGAGCTGCCAAAGGAGATCCTGAGGGTTCTACCCACAGACCCATGTGACCAACTGGACTTGGCCAGGAAGATCACCTCCATCGCCATTGCCTCCCGCGTTTCAAAGCTCGAGGCAGACAATGGTAAGCTCAGGAACAAGCTGACGGAGAAGGATCAACTCATCTATGAGATCCAGGAGGAGATTACACAGCTTGAATATGCATTGTAGGAAGCTAGTGACCACTTCGCCTGGGCACTCGATGAGCGGGTTGGTATTTATGGATTGAGTGATCCGATAATTGATTTGCATCTCTTTTGGGTTTTCAAGAATTTGGTTGGAAATTCAGAACCNAGTTCATTTACTGACTATTGCTTTAAATTGTATTTTTTATAATAGATAGCTTGACAATTTGTTCTGTTTTCATTGCATTACATTGTCTGAAAATATTTTTCAGATGAGGGCCATAAATTGCCAGGTTAACAGATTATTTTAAGATGAATGCTCACAGTTGTTTATCTGTTTCTTAAAACAGATTCTGACCTATGCTGCCTGGAATTGTCCATCTTTTTTTATATCCAAATTCTTATGCATATATTATGTTTCTGAAATCCTATTTACATTATATTTCTCAGTTTTTCATGTAATGGACGTAGAATGTATTTATAGGAAAAATTCATACTCTTACCCAAATTTTTTTCAAGCCGTTGTATGGAAATATGCAAAAGTTCCCTTTCCATTGCAATGAAGTGTAGCTGGCTTATGATAGGAAGATCCAACATAACCGAAAGGAAATGAGATGAATTAACAGGATTTAGGGTTGTCCAACATAAGCGAAAGGAAATTCTAGAAATTTGCTTGGTGAAGAATGCGTTTTTTTTTGTCTTTTTCTTTTTCTTTGGTTTTTTTAATTTGTTTCCTCACTTTTTGAGTGAGAGGAACTAAAAGTTGAAACCAAATTCTCTGATTATTTGGGAACCATATTCTCACTGTGGCTTGAACCATATTCTCACTGTGGCTTGAGAGGTCCACATAAAAGTTTGAAGATTATTTGGGAACCATATTCTCACTGTAGCTTGAGAGGTCCACATAAAGTTTAAAAGTTGCACTGATCTTCTTATTTAGTCACGCTTAGATTTGAACATACCAAAATTCTTTGGCATATTGCGGTAGGAAGTTCAAATTTATGGATTATTTGAACATAACAAATTTCTTTGGCATATTGCGGTAGGAAGTTCAAATTTATGGATCTATTGTTAATTACATTAGAAGAAGCAATGTAAAATTACCATTATTGTAAACTTTTTTATAATACTCTCAATTCCTTTTATGTTTACAATGAAAGACCCCATATATTTTGGGGAAGATATATTTAGGAAATATTAGAGAATATCTGTAACAACCCTAGTTGCTTGGTTTACTTTGGTAAATTTGTTTTTACATTTTCAATTCGTATTGCATTTATTTTTATATTTGTGTTAAAATTTCTGTGTTTGGTTTGCAGGTTAGGCGTAGCTGGAGTTAGAGCTTGGAGTTTTGGCCCTCAAGCCTAGATTTCAAACAAAAGCTCTGATACCATGTGTAGTGTCCATTTTAATTTAACATCAAATAATTAATCAAACATAAACTGTAACAGTTACTTGATTTAAGAAAAATTAATAATTCCTTTTATTTAACACATACACAAGTTAAATTTAACAACGAATATTAATTTTATAACAAAATAAAACAAATACATAATTTTAAATACCTGGGTCTGATGCTAACCCTCCGTTTTCCACTTGTCTTGTTGACCTTCCTGCCACTGCCTTGCCCAGCTCGAATCCATAGACCAAATCTGCCCAAAACCGAGTATCCACCCTGCCAACTAGGACAACTACTTAGCTCCAGGATACCAGATGGATATCCTGGCCCCCGTGCCCAAAATCCCCAGCAAACCGGTGCCCCCTGTACTAACCCTTCCCGACTACAGAACTCAAACTCTCCTCTGTGCAATCCAAGAGAAACCTTCCCCAAAATAAAATTTTCCGTAGAATGATCCTCCCCTTCCTTTGTAACCTCCCCGCTCATATGCCTCCTTCACCGCCCTTTCCCCCCATTTACTCCCTTACCTACACATAGTTAATGCCCCTTATCCTTTCATTTATTATTTTATGCTTTCGTAATTTATCCCTTTCCGTGTACGTAACCTTTTTAATTTAAACAATATAACTTATTAATCTTTTAAATTTAATACCCATGTTATTGAATGTAATAGGTAGTTAATTAATTAATTAATTAATCAAAATTATAACCTTTAATTAATTAATAAATACTTAATTAATATCATTAGACCAATCTTTGTTTAGTTATTAACATGGTAGGAAAAATTAATTACCTAATAAATCTTTTACTTAATAATCCCTAAATATATATTGTACTAGGGTTGTTACACTTGATCATATAGATCCACTTAGAAGTTACCACATACTTCCCTTTCTGGTCCTTGAATAATAACTTATGCATCATTCTTTTAAGATATATTGATATTCTTTTGTTATGGCATCTTTCCATATCAGTTCTCTTGTTTCTTGTCTAAGACAAGGAGTCTCAACATCAATGAAGTGGCTCATGACTGAAGGATAGCTCGAAAATATCTTTTGCTTTCTCGAAATGTGCCTTGAGAGGCTTGTATGTTTCTCTACCTCTTGCAGAGTGAGTCTAGGTAGGCATCTTATGCTCTACTGCAATATCTATGAACATATCAACTAGAGAAACATGATAACCTGGAGTAATGTATGTCTCCGTCTGAATTGCTTGAAGGGGGAGAAGGTGTTGTCTCACTGTCAATATCCATTTGAGATTCTCTGGGTCTTTTAAAAAAATTTCTCTTCTTCAAGGACAACGTCTCTGCTTGTCTCAATTTGTCTCTGACTAGGGATGTATTTGAAGATTCACTGTATCATTTCTTCCTAAAGGATCTAGCTTGGACTTATTGTCTTTGGGTACATGAAAATACATTGGGCACCCAAATAACCTGAAGTGTTCAATCTCAGGCTTCATTTCGGTGAAGACTTCTTCAGGAGTTATGTTTTTCAAAGTTTGGTGCAGACTCTTGTTCTGCAAATATATTGTGTCATGCATGCTTCTTCCCATGGAATCCTAGAAGGATTCTTATCATTCTTTGTAGCATTGGTTGTCTCAATGATGGTTCTATTCTTCTTCTTTCTCAAATGGTTTTGGCTCCTTCTCAGTCAAGTGAATCCCACTGAAGGATAAACATGTTCTTTTCTTGTTAACCTATCTGGAACAAGAAAACAAAAATAACCAACACACGAATATTTCCTAAAGGAGAATAATGAGTACATCTCTAGAATCAAAACATTTTAAGAAATATTGTCACAACTACAACACCTACTTGTAATGTAGCAAACTTTNTTGAAGATTCACTGTATCCTTTCTTCCTAAAGGATCTAGCTTGGACTTCTTCTCTTTGGGTACATGAAAATACATTGGGCACCCAAATAACCTGAAGTGTTCAATCTCAGGCTTCATTCCGGTGAAGACTTCTTCGGGAGTTATGTTTTTCAAAGTTTGGTGCAAACTCTTGTTCTGCAAATATATTGTGTCATGCATGCTTCTTCCCATGGAATCCTAGAAGGATTCTTATCATTCTTTGTAGCATTGGTTGTCTCAATGATGGTTCTATTCTTCTTCTTTCTCAAATGGTTTTGGCTCCTTCTGAGTCAAGTGAATCCCACTGAAGGATAAGCATATTCTTTTCTTGTTAACCTATCTGGAACAAGAAAACAAAAATAACCAACACAAGAATATTTCCTAAAGGAGAATAATGAGTACATCTCTAGAATCAAAACATTTTAAGGAATATTATCACAACTACAACACCTACTTGTAATGTAGCAAACTTTTAGAAATATAGGTTAGAGGAATGACAATTACAACAATCAAACATGAAGTCTTTACTTTGAGTGTGTTGTTTCTATGAATGCACTAAGATCCCTCTAAATCCATGACTTCAACAAAGGTTCCTTCCTCCTATAATTTCACTCATGAAAATGATACAAATAATATATACAAGTGCATACATGAGGATTTTGATATGATTTCTCCAATGGCTCTTGGATGATCTCTATCCTCTGAGATCTTTATGAAGAAGATAGTCACCATGTCACCTTTTGTCATCTTTGCTATTTTGAAGCTAGCCCTTCAAAGTAAAGTCTTGAGTAGGTGATTGGCTTCCTTGTCATCTTCCTTCCATTCATTGATAGTTGTTTCTAGTAAACCATTTTGTATTACCCACAATAATTCTTCCTCTGAAGTCTTGTCTTTCAAGAACTTTTAATTTGCTTGATCCATCAACTTATCTTCCATCATAGTTTTGTTCATCATAATTTTAGATTCTTCACAACCCTTTGTCAACTAGGCTAGAAAAACCTAATGGCTAGGCTAGGCTAGAAATTTTAGGTTTTATTGGACTTATGAATGCCAACAATATGACTTTGAGAAATATGATAACGTGAGATGAAGATCTCCTTCAATGAGTTTGTAGAAACCCTAATTCTAAAATTACTGCAGAAGTTAGCGAAACCCTAGAAACCCTAGTGCCAAAATTTCAAAATGCTCAGAATGTCACCCTTAGAGTCTCTGGAGATGCGTTGGAGGAGGTCGTATTCTCCTATGCCTAAATTAGTCCCAACGTTCAAGTGTTTAAGGGCTTAATAAACTCATAAAGGAAGGACGTACATATTTTCTTGAAACCCTAGGAGGTTCATACGGTTCTGCAGAAGAGAGAGGAGATTGATAAATGCTTGTGCAATGGTTTCTTCAAGACCTATGCTTTGATACCGTGTTGATTTTTTATAAGCTAGTTTAAGCATGAAGTTCATTTAATTTTAGAATTTCACTTAATCATAAACAATAATGTTGCAACAACCAAGATCATAAGAAGAAACTCCATGCACAAGAACACAAGAAGTATCCTGGGAAAATCTTCTCAACAAGTGAAGAAAACCCAGCCAAATCCTTTGCTATATTCTTCAAGAGAAAGACTGTCACCTCCAAGAAATACCTAGAACACAAGAGGGTGCTGAAACCATATAACTCTAGCGCCCAAGAGAGGTGCACCATGTTGCCAAAGAGATGTACTTGCTGAAATTTCAAAATTCTCAAGGAAGATATGATTCCACAATGGGGAATCATGCCTTATATTAGACTTGACCAATCAACAAAGGCGTCTATTGGCTCAACATGGCCGACCTCTCTAAGTCACTTTATAATTTATTATTATTAATATTAGCAATATTAATTATTTTTTACATTTATTATTAATCACATTAAGGTGGGGCCGACCTGTACCCTTTACATAACAATTAGGGTTACAAGCAAGTCTGACTCTTAAACAACATATAGAAAATGATTTGATACACCCACTAGGGGCACATCCATAGGGATGTCATAGCTCTGGCTCACTGCATTACACAGAAGAACCAGATCTACACACATTCACCTGTGCTCATCCACAGGCATGTCCACTCTACATATCTCCATTCCCACTACCTCACACATGAGAATCATCTAGAGTTTTCTCGTCAACTCTGCTGCTCATAGGAGGCTAACACGTCATCTTCATTTTTGTTCACATGACGATGTGCCCAACACTTTTTGGATTTCACACGTTCACCTTGTCCTCAACCACAGGCACGTCCAACTCATCATATCACTTTTCTTACTGGATAATCATATGGAGTTCTTCTCACTCTCTTCATGGAGGAGGTTATCTCTACATTCCTAGCTTTGTCTAAGGTAGGAACCACAAACCCTTCTTAGGGGATTTCTGTCAGGTTTGTAAGCTGAGAGAAAGGCTTCACATAGATGAAATGATCCACACCTCACAGATTTGTAAGCTGGAGAATGTCTCACATAGATGCATTCATAAAAAACATTTTGGCTATTTGAAGGCACTTGATGAGGAAACAATTTCCAGGCCGATACATGATACATCGATAGATAATTTATTTCTCCGTCGATATAGGATACATCGACAAAGAAGTTCCTTTCCCCACCAATATAGGATGTGTGGGTGAGAGAGGGTCTTTCTCTATCGAGATGGTTATATCGGTGATACAAGGGAATTATACCCCACCATTGTAGATAATGCAGACACACCAATTATGATATAAAATCATTGAGAATAATGGTTTAGATCGAGGACATGTAACCTCATAGGATATTTGGTTAGAAAAGGCATAAGGGTCGAGTTTGGGTAAGACTAATACGAGGGCCGAGTGTGGAAGAAAAAGATGAGTTGGAACAACACAACCATAAGCGTAAATGTGAGGTGGGGGGAGGGTACAGGAGAACTGAAGAAGAGGGAACTGCAATTGTGTGCTTTCCCCTCCCCTATTCCTTTACAATCTCTACTATTCGACTTTTCGAATCAGGAAAGAGAGGAGGGGGTGAATATATGGAGAAAAAATGAAGTAAAACCATAATACATTATGCTCCTTTCCCAATTTATATCCAAAAAATAATTAATGTTGGGTAAGGTACCAAGGATACTAACCCAAAAATAAGGATGAATACCATGTGTTCATTCCTAGGGACAGGATTTGAAGGCGTAACGATCGAGTCTATTTTTGGGGGGGCTATGGTGTGCGTGAATAATGCGACGATGTAGGATGAAAACAATGCTAAACAACCTCATTGGGTGCATTGGGAACGAAATTTGATAAGGTGAAGGCGAGAAAATGACCTTTTATTTGTGTGAATGGTGGGTCCAATCACTATGTTGACAAAAAGAGGAATATAG
Organism: Picea mariana; assembly: GCA_032191745.1. Lineage (NCBI taxonomy): Eukaryota > Viridiplantae > Streptophyta > Pinopsida > Pinales > Pinaceae > Picea > Picea mariana. Next base: position 246,115 of record JASDQU010101275.1, on the reverse strand, counting down.
AACTCTGGTGTATCGGTGCCACATGAAAAACAGATCCTGGTGTATCAACGCTAGAGCTTTGATTGGGTATCGATGCATCGATGTCAGCAGGGAGATCTTGCTCTAGTGGGTCGATGATAGGTGAGGGATCAACATCGACATGTCGGTGGATGAAGAGAGATGAGGTGCCGATATGACAGAGCGAGAAGAAGGATGGAGTGTCGATATGGCAGAGCGAGAAGAAGGATGAAGTGCCGATATGGAAGAATGCAATGAAAGATGAAAAAAAATTGGTTATTGTTTTGGATCACCATCTATTTCAAAAAAGAAGCTAAGATATCATCGACACTGAGTGTATCGATGGAGGAAGGAATATATTATCCATTGTATTGGTGAGGAATATTCTGTTGGATTACTAAGAGGGGGGGTGAATCAATAATAGAGAAATTTAATCCTTTTTAACCATATAATGAAAGTGTTA
>JASDQU010101275.1:228963-242171 GCA_032191745.1 Picea mariana | reverse complement strand
AGGTCCACTATATTGTAAGGTAGCTAGAGAGGCAGTGGGGGGGCCTAAAGAGCTCATAGTGATAATAGTGGAGGTCATTCAATGTAAGGTGGGCTAGGTCCACTATATTATTAAATAAGGCCTACTATGGTAGTTAGATATAATAAATGGGTAATTAGATATAATAAATGTAAGAGGACTTCTTAGAAGGTTCTACTTCTAGAAGGTTCCTCGTCTAGAATGTTCTTAGGTGATGGTAGCACTATATAAAGGGGTTCAAGCAATGTAATGGAACATGAAGAGAATTATTGTATTGTAAGCTATAGATTAATAGGAGGATGCCCCCTCGAAGAGGCAAGTGAACATGAGAGGATGCCTTCCATAATAGGATCCATTGTATGGTGTTGCCCTACCTCAAGGGTTTGGTAATAATAAAGTGTGGTTTCTTCTATATTGCTCTGTGGATCTATTGTGTATTTAGTATTTGTGGTGATTATATTTGTATATTTATTTAGGTTCTTAACAATTGGTATCAGAGCACTTTCCTTGGCATACATTGTGGACAAATATTTTTTATTTTTGTAGATTTTATTTTCGGAGAAGAAAAAGAGGGCCGCGACATTCCAGAAATTTTCAGTATATTTCTATGAAAAATTTGCAGAAACAGGTTTTGGATCTGATTTCTTCTCATAAAAACATCCAAGTTGTAAAAAAAAAACGTTCGAAACGGAGTCCGGGAAGTCAAGATATTGAAGTTTTAAAATCTACTATTTTTAGGGTTTTTTCCACGAACGACGATGTTATTTTTTTTTATTTCTGTAGCATCTAAAGAACGAATTTGTCCAAATAAATTACAGATCTGAGTTCCTCTCACAATTTCACCAAATTTAAAAAAAAAACAGCCAAAACGGAGTCTGGGAAGTGAAGTTATGAGCATTTTAACTTCAACAGTTTTTTAGGGTTTTTCTAGAAAAAACTGCGATTTTCTGTCGTAACTTATTGGGTCTATTTTTTGTTTTTTTTCATGATGGTTGAGGGATCGAAGAGTTAATAGGGTTCTCAAATGGCTATTTCTTCTGAAAACCTCAAAGAAATTCTTGAAGCATTCAAATCTCAATTGCATGACACATTGTGTGGCACGTTGCATAACAGATTGCATGACCTTGCATATGGCCTCAAGGATAGTTTTCGTAGTTCATTGGATAGCATGCATGAGAGATTTCTTATGGCGGACATCAGAGATGAATATAATCAAGAAATATATGTTTGGTATGATTTTGAGGTCGATTGTGATGATTGGTATATAGATAGTTGTCATTTCTGGGATGACAACCACTTTTATATTTTATTTGATGACTCTAATCCACCTTCTGTAGAGAGCATCAATGTGACAAATCGAGAGCCAATGATTATTACCAGTGTCCATCCTACATATTCTACAGTGGTATTATTCCTTCCAGATTCTGCTACGACCCTTTTCCACCATGTAGATGGATATTCTTATTTGGATCCACATGATAGGTGTCAATCTTTGGAGCATTATTTTGAGTTGGTTATTGGGTTCCAAAATATTCCATGGGGAGTTCACATGAGCACTTGGACATGGGACCCTATCTTACAATGGTGGTTGGACTACTTCAGCATGGTGGTTTTCCTTTCTACATGGGACCTTGGTTCTCCAGTCTTCTTCAACATTATGGTCCACAATTATCCATGGGACCCTGGTATATGGTTGTACATCAAGCGTTGAGGACAACGCTTTCATAAGGGGGATGGAATGTAAGGTAGTTATAGAGGTAGTGGGCCCATAGTGATAATAGTGGAGGTCATTGAATATAAGGTGGACTAGGTCCACTATATTATTAAATAAGGCCCACTATGATAGTTAGATATAATAAATGGATAATTAGATATAATAAATGTAAGAGAACTTCTTAGAAAGTTCTACTTCTAGAAGATTCCTCCTCTAGAATGTTCTTAGGTGATGGTAGCACTATATAAATGGGTTCAAGCGATGTAATGAGACATGAAGAGAAGTATTGTATTTGGAGCGGTAGATCAATAGGAGGATGCCCCCTCGAAGAGGTAAGTGAACAGGAGACGATCCCTTCCATAATAGGATCCATTGTATGGTGTTGCCCTACCTCAAAGGTTTCTATAATAAATTAGTGGTTTTCTATATGGTTTTATATATCTTGCATGGTGATTGTAATCAGATATCTTTGGATCTATTGTGATATTTTGTATTCAGATATTTGATTCTTAAAAATTACTAAATACTGTACATTCTAACCCATACATTTGGTATTACTAAATTTGGATCTGTTATGAAGAAGCTATAACATTTTTACCTGAAACACCTGTTTTAGACTAGTTTCAAGACTAGCCACAAACCCTATTTTCCACAAAGTGTAACTCCAAAAATACAATGACCCACAAGATGAAATTTTTATCACAACTACTTGGATATGTTTCCTAAATGACCTCCCAATTTCACAATACGAATCATTATAGAAAAAATGTTATTGTGAAAATAATAAGATGACCTGTAAATAACATACCTAAGAAAGCATTATCAAAAAAATTTATCATCCCTTGAATTTCAAACTTCTTTACTTCACCTTCCCTCTGAAATTCGACTTAGATATCCTTTTGTTACCTCAGTGATTTGTATATATTCAATATGTTCAAGTGTGATTAAAAATGAGAGACCCTTTCCTCTTATTTATACTTTCATGTAGCTTCCTCAAGGGGTTACCTTTTAACCATCTTAACCCACTTTCTTTATTTGAGGGTTCACCCACTTCTAACCAGTTGTCCACTTAGTAATTTCTCCATTAAATTTATTATTTAAATAATTTATTTTTTATCCACCTTGACTTATAGTACACTCATCACTTCACTTTATTATTTAAATTATCTTATAACCATCTTAACTCACTTTCATTATTTTAGGGCTAACCCATTTATAACCACTTGTCCACTTAGTAATTTCTCCATTAAATTTATTATTTAAATAATTTCTTTTGTATCCACTTTGACTTATAGTACACTCATTACTTCATTTTATTATTTAAATAATTTATTCTTTGTAACCACTTTGACTACTTTTACCTTTTGGGGCTTCTAGATGACTCATGAGCGTTCTCCAGCTTCACATGGTCATAACTCTCTAACCGTGAGGAGTTATGTCATGTTCCACATACCATCGGAAATGAAATGACATGTACTATCCATCTAGAATAGTCTTTCCTGCAAATATATCAAAACTCATACCATTATCCATAAAAAAAACTTGGGTCCATTACCCAAACCTTTGTGCTACCAAAATTTCTTCAAGGGTTGACATCAATGACAACCAACCCAAATAATCAACATATTCTTATTTCACTGACATTGATTGTACCAACGAGTGAGATAGAAGATGAAATTTCTAAGTAAAAGAAAAGAAAAGGATTTCACACTTGTACAAGCAAAACCTTAGTCTTTTCCAAATGATAAAAGGGATTAAAAAGTATAAGGAGGGTTCATATTTATTGATTAAGATGTTGGATTCGTAAGTGAAAAAAAGAAAAAAGCGAGGGTGTTGGTGCTGAAAAAAAAATTGGTGACACACTCGGTGAAGCCATGAGTCTTTGTGTTGAACATATATATGACATATTTTGAGAAACAATAAGAACACTATGCATAGCTTCGAGGGAATAATTGGCATGTCCTACTGAAATCAAAGTAAATAAATATATGAGACAGATATGTGTACATGGTTTGAATAATTTCTTGGTTATAATCAGAACCAATCAATCATAGAAGTATTTTTTTTAAGCTAAGTCATCTTGGGAGGCGAATGAGGTGCCACATGACATTTATGCATCAAGAATGCTAAAAATTCATATTGATTACAAATTTCTCTGGTGTTACTCAACCGTTAGTGAGTGTATATATCACTGACGGAGTCACCCCAATGTCACAAGCATTTCTTCACTACCAGCGAGCATCCATAGACCCAACATATATACTTGCATGTACCACATGAGTTTGAATGCCTTTCCCTAAGCCTTTACCTTTGTGAAATATTTTTCTCTTGACTTCCATAGAGAGGTGGATGAGGGGATTTAAATTTTCCTTCAAAGCATTTGGGATGACATCGGTGATTGTGAGATTTTCCATCCTGAAATAGATAGGATTTTTGAAAGATTAATTATTGAAAGATTAATTGTTGAGATTGTTGAAACATTAATTGTTAAAAGATTAGTTGTTGAAAGATTGGTTGTCATTGAACTGTTGAAAGATTGATTGTCATTGATGTCAACCTTTGAACATGAAGTTAACAAGTTGCATGTCAAGGTACACGCACTGTAAATAGAAGTTAACAAGATGCATGTCAGTTTCATGTTAAAGTAACTGTAAACAAAATTTAACAAGTTGCATGTTAAGGTAAAGGAACTATAAACAAAAGTTAACAAGCTGCATGTCAGTTGCATGTTAAAGTAATTATAAAAAAAAATTAACAAGTTTCATCAGAAGTTAACAAGTTGCATGAGATCCTCATTAAAACACATAGAAGAGTCAATTGAATATCACTTATGTGAATACAAATTGGTAGATCTGAAACAATGAGTCGAAGTCAACAAAGTCTAGTGAAAGAAGAAGTTTGCAGGAGTCGAGCATATAGAGAAGAAGTTACAGACATAAGCTCTTTGAGTAAATCCTTGGGTTTCAAGAGGAAAAGCACGGACATCCGTGATCTGTAGAGAGGAAAAGCATGGACATACACAAACAAACAATGTATAGGGTCACAAACTTGTGAGGAAAAATGGTTGAAGATCAAGGATCTAAAACTCAGGTTAGCTACATGTTTAAGGTATATTTTCCTGTGTGTTAGGATGTGTTTCTGAAGAAATCAAGAACAAGTATGTCTTAGTGATTCATAAGCATTTGATTTGGAGAACTCTTTTGTGAATCATGGTATGAGGAATGTGTGGTTGCAATATTGATGAGATATCGATATCAGTAGCAACAAAAAAGGTATAATAAATAACAACAACAACAAGTTATCAGTTACAATGATAGAGTTAGTGAGAGATTTCTCTACATTTATATTTCAGGGTGGTTGGACGGGGCAAATAAAGGGGGTTGTAGCCTCCTTTCGGTTGGAGCCGATAAATTAGGGAGTTGGAGCTTCCTTCAGGTTGAAACCTGTAAATAGGGGGTTGGAGCCTGCTTCCAGTTGTAGCTAGAGAAATACAAAGTTGGTGCTTCCAATGAATTTACTCTTTGATAAATAAGAAAAACATTATGTGATTTTTTTCCGCATTGGGTTTCCACGTAAAATACTGGTGTACTGTGTTTATGTGATGTTTATGCATTGAATTATGGTGTTGATAATATATTGAATGTTCATGATATTTATTGGAGGTTTTATATTGTGATTAAAAGTACTAATTGTGCTCATACTGATTTACCACCCCTCTCAATATTCCAACAATTGGTATCGAAGAAGGTCCTTCATGAAGCAGTCTAACCACTGGAAGGAGATCATGGAATACACTAAGATTGGAGCACCAATGTTTGATGGTCAAAACTATATCATCTGGAATAAAATGATGAAAACCTTTTTGTGGGAATAATTATTTGATGTTTGACAATCAATAGTAGATGGGTATACAACACCATCCACTCCCCCAACCTATATACATGGAAAAAAACTCAAAGGCTAAAGGTATTATTCTGAACAATCTAGTTGACTCGGTGTTTGTCAAGATTATGGATTATGACGGTGCAAATGATCTTTGGTATAAACTCCAAAATATTTATGAAGGAGATGCCAAGGTTAAGGGAGTTAAATTCAGATTTTTAGAGCTAATTTTGAATAGTTGAAGATGAAGGAAGATGAAGACATTGCAACCTACCTTCTACAAGTTGACGAAATAGTTAAAACTATTAAGGGATTGGGAGTAGAAGTTGATTAATATGTGGTTGTTCAAAAGGTATTGAGGTCTCTTCCTATTAGATTTGATCCTAAAATATCAACCCTAGAAGAAAGATAAGATCTCGGTACACTGAGCATGGATGAGAAACATTGAATATTTACATCCTATGGAATGAGAAAAGAACAAGAGAACTGAGTCACGAAGGAAGCAAATTTCAAGGAATCAAAAAAGACAAAGAAGAAGATCAAGCAAAAGTCAAAACCATGTTGCAGCTATAGTGATGATTCAAATGGATATGAAGAGATGGATAACTTCGTAAGGAAATCGCAGAAAGGAACTGACAAGTATAAAGGTATGCTTCCATTGAAATGTTTTAATTGTGGTGGTATTGATCATTTTCTTCTAAATTTCCTCATAACAATAAAGATAGTGATGAAGAAGAATCTTCAAAAAGGGAAAATAAATATCAAAATGGAAACACGAGAAGAAACAAAAGGAAATTATTCAAGAAAAGTTTCTACTCAAAGGAGGATAGTTCTTCATAAGATGAGGAGGATAGTGATAGTGACAATGACTCAGAAAGAGTACTCTTCATGGAAGTAGAAGATGATTCTGAAGAAGAAGGCGAATTTGATCTCATATCAGAGTTAATCAATGCATTATAAGAACTTAGGAAGGAAAGAAATAAAAACAAGTCACTCAAGGAAGAGTTAAAAATGAAAGAGGGATCTCAAAATTACAAACTCTGAAGAAATCGAGCAGATGATCACGAGTCTAAAATTTCAAATAGAATAATACGAAAGAATTGAGGAAATACTTATAAGTAAATTAGAATAAAAGGAAAAAAATATTGGAAGCTTGGAAGCATAAATAATATCTTTAAGGAAAGATCTTCAGAAGAAAGATATGCAACAAAAGAGAACCAAAATATTGGATCAAATAATCAACAATCAAAGACCATCCGATGACAGATTCGGACTAGGATACAATCAAGTACAAAATGAGAAAGGATCAAGGTCTAATACAACATAACAGGAAGTAGGAAAAAGAAGCTATGTAGAGATTGTCAAAGATTATGTCAAGAAGGAATAATGCATGCCTAAAAAGAACATTCTAAAAATAAATAAGACTCAAGAAAACAAATTTAGAAGGAGTGTGTTGCAAAGAATATCATATACTCCCAGGTATCAAAGGTTATTTTAGGGTCATTTTTTTAATTGTGTTGATTTTGGACATAAATCTATTAACTACAGATCCTATGCCAGGAACCGAAGCAACTATGAAGGGTACTTAAATAATAGTTATCCAAGAAAATCTTATGAAACATACAACATAAATCAAAACAATTTTGGTTCATTGAGAAATTAAGTAGAATGCTACAAATGCAACAATTTTGGACACATAAACAATAATTATAGATTGACTATTCCACCCAGAGAATCAAAGAAGAAAATTCACATTCAGATATCGAAACCACAAGAGATATGGAAAATGAAGCATAATTAGTGCTCACTTTCTCTTCAATCCTAACACATGAAAAGTGATTGGTATGTTGAAAGTGTTTTTTCAAAGCATATTACAGGTGACAAGAACAATTTTCTAACTCTGAAGAAAGAAAGAGATGGACCTGTTTCATTTGGAAATAATCATTCAACTAAAACTTTAGGTAGAGGCACAATTAATCTTGGAAGCAAAGATGTCATGGAAAAAAATGTTCTATTCATCGAAGATATGAAACACAATCTACTAAGTGTAAGTAAAATGTGTGATCAAGGACACACACTTCAATTTGACTTAGATAAATGTGAAATTAGGAAAAAAGGATCAGACAAGTTAGTGGAGACAATGATAAAGACTCCGAACAACATATATGTTTTGAATGAAATTGGAAAAGAAAGATGTTTTTTGGGAAAGAGAAATGAAAGTTGGTTCTAGAACAAAAGAATGGGTCACATGAACTTTGAAAATATTGTCAAAATCAACAGAAATGTAGTGAAAGAAATGCCTAAAATTTCAAAGCCAACAAATACTCTATGTAAGCATTGTCTACAAAGAAAACAGACCATGACCAAGTTCAAATCAAAGGAGTAATCAACGAAAAAAACCATTAGAGATTTTACATACTGATCTATGTGGACCAACAAGAACAAAGGGATTAAATGGTGAATAATACTTCATGCTACTGATTGACAAATAAAAAAAAATGACTGTAGTTTGTTTTCTCAAAAGGAATTCAGAGGCATTTGAATACTTCAAGATATACAAAGAGATGGTTGAAACAAAGAAATAATTGAAAATCAAATGTTTGAGATCAGAAAATGGTGGAGAGTTTACATCAAAATAATTCATGGATTTTTTTGGTGAACATGGAATAAAAAGACAATTCTCAACAACCAAGACACCTCAACAAAATGGATTTATTGAACGAAAGAACATGACGGTATAGGAAATAGCCAGAACCATGTTAAAATATTCCAAGTAGGGTGACATATTTTGGGCACATGCAGTACATACAACAATTCATATCTTGAACAAAGGAATGCTCAAAAGTAATAGCGATAAGACTCCCTACGAGCTATGGAAAGGGAGAGTGACAAATGTGAATCATTTTAGAGTATTTGGAAGGTAATGCCATATCAAAAGAGAAGATGACAAGATTAGAAAATTTGACTCCTGAGTTGACAAAGGAATATTTGTTGGGTACTAAAGAAAGAGAGAGACATACAAGTGTTTCAAACTGAGACCCAAAGAAGAAAGAAAATACTCAACAGAGAAGGAAGGGGAAGAGGAACTCGAAGAAGAAGCATAATTGAAAGAAGAATAAGAACATACAAAAGTAGAACGAGATGAATATGATCAACAAAATATTCAGATATCTCCCAAAAGTCCTAGACAATGAGTGGAGAAAAATCATCCACCAGAACAAATAATTGGGAATAAAGATGTAGGAGTTGAAACCCGAAGAAAATTACAAACACCAGAACAAAGAAATCTATGACTGTTGTCCATTGTTGAACCCAACAAATTTGAAGAATCCAACACAGATGAACATTGGATCAAATCTATGGAAGAAGGACTAGATCAGATAGAGAAGAATGAAAAATGGGAACTTGTTCCAAGGCCTAAGAAAAAGAACGTGATTGGAACACAATGGGTATTCATAAACAAGTTGAACGAGGATGGACAGGTAACCAGGAATAAATCAAGGTTAGTATGCAAGGGATATGCTCAGGTTGAAGGAATAGATTTTGAAGAAAATTTTGCCCTAGTTGCCAAAATGGAAGCAATCATATCGATCTTGTCTTATGCATGTTCTAAGAAAATCAAAGTATATAAGATGGATGTAAAATCGGTCTTCCTAAACGAAGAATTATAAGAAGTCTACATCCAACAATTAGAATGGTTTCTACTGTCAGAAAATGAAGATCATGTTTGTAGATTGAAGAAGGAATTGTATGGACTCAAACAAGCCTCAAAAGATTGGTATTCAAGATTGGATAGGTATCTACAACAACAAGGGTTCATGAAAGGAAATACATACAACAATCTATACATAAAGGTAAATCAAGGTATTATATTAATAATTTATGTTTATGTTGATGACATTATTTTTGGAAGTGGTGATGACAGGATGAGTAAGAAATTTTCTACAAACATGCAAAGTGAATTGGAAATGTCATTACTTGGTGAGTTGTCTTTCTTTTTGGGACTGCACATATGTCATAAAGATAAATGTATTTGATTTCCCAAGACAATTATATAAAAGAAATGCTAAAGAAGTTTGGAATGGTAGATTGCAAGACTGTAAGTACTCCCATGCAAACTAGTTGAAAATTGAACAAAGATGACCAATCCAAGGATGCAGATCAAAGACTCTACAGATCGATGATTGGAAGTTTAGTCTATGTGACAACATCAAGATTGGATGTGATGCAAAAAGTTGGATAGGTTGCAAGATTTCAAGCAACATCTAAGGAAACACATGTTATGGAAATAAAGAGAATATTCAAATATCTCAAAGCAACAAAAGGCTATGGATTATGGTATCCAAAAGGGAATTATCTATCTCTAGTTGCATACACAGATGCATATTGGGCATGAGGTGTTGATGATAGAAGAAGTACAAGTGGAGCATCTTTCTACTTCAGTGATTTTCTGGCATCCTGGTTGAGCAAGAAACAATCTTTAGTATCATTGTCCACAACAGAAGCAAAGTATATTGCAACAACAACATGTTGTACATAGGTTCTCTAGATGAAGCAAAATTTATAGGACATACATGTGGAATATGACGAGACTATTCCGATATTCTGTGATAATACCAATGCTATCAGCATCTCTAAGAATCCAATGATGCATTCTAATATGAAACACATTATGATCAATATTCACTTTCTACGGAAACTGGTTATAGAGAAGAACATCAAGGTAAAGTGTGTTGGGAAAAAAGAATGGATTGCATATATCTTCACCAAACCTCTTTTGAGGGAGATGTTTGAGTATCTTCAACAAAGATTTGGAGTAGTTTCAGATCCACAATGATCTACATGGCAGTTGGCACAGTAAGATGGGGGAAAGAAACAATAATCTTGAAAATACTTGAATGCTTTTATCATATATTTACATGAGGAAGAACCATAAAGAGAAAGATCAGTAAAGATTATAGGCTTACAAACAAGGGGAGTATTCCCAAGGATAAGTCACCCCTTTCCATTGATATCAAAGGGGGAGAGAAAAACATAGCCATGGAAAGGAAGCAAAGATGCATGAATATAGGGGGAGACAACATGAGCATGAGAAGTGTTGTGTCTAAGTGTTCCCATCAATGTCAAAGGGGGAGATTGTTGAAATATTAATTATTGAAAGATTAATTGTTTCAAGATTGTTTCAAGATTGGTTGTCATTGAACTGTCGAAATATTAGTTGTCATTGATGTCAACCCTTGAACACGAAGTTAACAAGTTTCATGTCAAGGTAAAGGAGTTGTAAACAAAATTTAACAAGATACATGTCAATTGCATGTTAAAGTAACTATAAAAAAAAGTTAAAAAGTTGCATGTCAAGGTAAAGGAGTTGTAAACATAAGTTAACAAGATGCATGTCAGTTGCATGTTAAAGTAACTTTAAACATAAGTTAAAAAATGGCATCAATAGTTAACAAGTTGCATGTCAGTTGCATGAGATCCTCATTAAAACATAGAGAAGAGTGAATTGAAAATCACTTACGTGAATATAAATTGGTAGATCTAAGGCAGTGAGTCGAATTCAATAAAGTCCAGTAAAGGAACAAGTTTGCAGGAGTCGAGTGTATAAAGAAGAATTCACAGACAAAGTTTCTTTGAGTAAATCCACGGGTTTCAATAGGAAAAGAATGAACATCCATGAGCTATAGTGAAGAAAAGTACAGACATATGGGAACAATCAGTGTATAGGGTTGTGCACCTGTGAGGAAACATTATTGAAGATAAAGGATCTAAAACTCAGGTTAACTACAGGTTGAAGGTATGTTTTCATGTGTGTTTTAGGGTGTGTATTTTGATGAAATTAAGAAGATGCATGTCTTAGTGATTCATAATCATTTGATTTGGAGAAATCTCTTGTGAATCCTGGTATGAAGAATGTGTGGTTGCAGTCTTGATGAGATATCAATATCAGTAGCAACAATAGAGGCATCAGAAACAATAACAACAACATGTTATCAGTTACAACAACAAAGGTAGTGACAGATTGGTACTCTACATTTATATTTCAGGCCGGTTGGATGGAGCAAGGAAAGGGGGTTGTATCCTCTTTCCGATTGGAGTTGGAGCTTCCTTTAGGTTGTAGCCTATAAATAGGGGGTTGGAGCCTCCTTCCAGTTGTAGCTAGAGAAATAGGATGTTGGTGCTTCCGATGAATGTACTCTTTGATAAATAATAAAAACATTCTGCGGTTTTCTCCTGCATTGGGTTTCCACATAAAATACTGGTGTACTATGTTTATGCATTGAATTATGGTGTTGATGATATATTGAATGCTTATGATATTTATTGGAGTTTTTATATTGTGATTAAAATTATTCATTGTTCTCATATCGATTCATCCCCCCTCTCAGTATTCCAACAAGGCTACCTTCCTCTGCATCCTTCCTAGAGTACGATAGATGCTTCTATAGTGTTAGTGTTAGCTTATTAATTTCATCTGAAGTTTAGAGCCTGCACTCAATTATGACCATTTTCTTATTCTTTCCAAGACTAAGAATGACAATGCTCATCCATCATTTAAATCATGTTCGTCTGTGAATTCCAACCTTGATATATGCATAGTGATGATCTTTGAGTCCACAGAAAAAGTGTCATGTCCATAAATCAAATGCAAAATTTCATACTTTTAGGTTCCAATATGCCACAATTATGATTAAGGTCAAAATTTGTGACACCAAGGTTTCGAAGAAATCTGAGTAAGCAAAGGCCTTGATAGAGATAATTCTAGCCAAAATAGAAAGCATGAAAGCAAAATAAGTAATAATAGGAAAGAAAACACACAAAATCAAAGAGGAAGAAAACTAAAATATCAGGAAAGAAGGAAGGTTTGAATCCTTTTATTTATGTATAGGGGAGTTTCCTAGAAAGACTAGCTAAAGTATTGTTTAAGAACTTGTCCATTGACATGAAGGAGATCCACATACCCTTTTAGGTTATGTAATATATATGTTCGTCAGCTAATATTTTCCTTGATTTTGAAAGGAGCTACCCATAGTTGTTTAAATTTGGAGTGTTTCCCTTTGTCTTCATGTGGCTTGTTGAATTTTAGAACCGGGTCACCAATCTAAAAATAATTTTCACTAGCAAATTTCTTATTGAACCACCATTTTATAGTTTTTTAGTGAGCATGAAACTTTGTCTTGGCTTTGGCTCTATCTTCTTCTAGTTTGATAAAAGTGTTTATTCTTTTTTGGATGTCAGGGAAGCCTCTCCAACATGACTATTGGGTAAGTTGGAGGGAAGGCAAGAAAATATTAGCAGGCAGGATGGCCTCTTTCCCATAAACAAGAAAGCCTGGAGAGGTTTTGATGAAGGCATTTGGAGTGACCTTGTCTTCCCAGAGAGTGTTAGGTAGGGAATTGTGCCAGTTTCTCCGTTGATATACTATAGTTCACTTCAAGATACATATTAAGTTTTTGTTGGTGGACTCAACTAGGAAATTTACTTGGGGGTAATAGTTAGCTGCATATATTAGAATAATTCCTTTATCTAAAGAAAACTATGTTAGGTTCAAATATGAGAAATACATAACATTTAAAAAAACAAGGGTAGTGGG